>JXCR01132583.1:30164-101289 GCA_002079205.1 Phalaenopsis hybrid cultivar
ATATATATATATTAATATCAAAACATGTAATCGGTGTCAAAGAATAGGTAATAATTCAAGAAGAAACGAAATGTTTCTAAATTTTAATTTGGAAATTGAAATTTTTTATGCATGGGGATTAGATTTTATGGGACCATTTATACCATCATTTGGAAATGTATACATATTGATTGCAGTGGATTACATTTCAAAATGAATTGAAGTAATCATTTTACCTCGATTTGATGCTTGTAGTGTTTTAAAATTTTTAATTAAAAATATTTTTACAAAATATGGAATGCCGAGAGTAATCATTACCGATGGAGGATCTCATTTTAGAAATGTAACAATTGCAAGGTTGGTGGAAAAATATAATATAGTGCATAAGGTTGTAACTGCTTATCATCCCCACACAAGTGGTTTAGTAGAAGTATCTACTCGTGAAACTAAGAGAATTATGAAAAAGAAAGTTAATCCTAGTAAAATGGATTGGTCTACTAGACTAGATATTGCATTCTGGGCATATAAAACAGCTTATAAGACACCAAAAGGAATGTCCCTTATAGATTAAATTTTGGGAAGACTTGTCACTTGCCAATTAAGTTGGAATATAAAGTTTATTGGGATGTAATAGAATTCAATTTTAATTTGAAAGAAGCTGGTGAGAAAAGATTATTACAATTGAATGAGCTTGAGGAAATCAGAAATGAATCTTATGAAAATGTGAGGATTTATAAGGAAAAGATGAAAAAGTGGCATGATCGGAAGATAATAAAAAGAGAATTTGAACCTGGATAAGAAGTTTTATTATACAATATATGATTGAAATTATTTCCTAGAAAATTAAAGTCTTGGTATTCAGAGTAATAAAAGTTTATCCTTATGGGGCAGTTAATATTGGAGACCCCAAGAGTGGAAGAAAATTTAAAGTGAATGAGCTCAGATTGAAATTTAAATTGAAGTCTTGGTGGAAGACCAGCCATTAAAGAGACAGTAATGTTGGGTCACCTAGAGTAAGACTGGGAATGTCAGGCTGACGTCATTAAACCAAACGCATTGTGGGAGGCAACCCATTTGTATCATTTTTTAGCTTATTTTTGAGTTTGCTTTGTTTGAGATATTTCATTTATATTTATGTTTATGTATTTATGTAGTCCATGTATTTAGTAAAATATTTAGAAACATCTTTATTTGCTTTATTATATGAAAAAATTGAGAATTTATTGGATTGAAATAAAAACGGCAAAAATTCTAGAACTGGCGCATGATGCGCCAAATCGGCGCATGATGTGCCACTTTCCGAAGAGCTGGCACATGACGCGCCAAATCGGCGCATGATGCACCACGAGTCCAAAAATATTTAAAAACGTGTCAAATGGCGGTTTATGGCGATTTCTTCTCCATAGAACTTAAAAACTGAAGCTAAACCATAATTTAGGGGGGGCGAAACGAAGGAAGAGTCACAATTTTCAATTCCTATGTCTTCCCACTCTAAAAACTTAACTAGATTTAGAATTTTCAAGAAAAGAAAGTTTGTTAGTTTCGATGCACAAAAATTACATGATCGAGTTCTAGAAAACAAGAGGCTTATCAAAGAAAGGGGATTTATGAATCGAGGATTAAACATGCCGAATACTCGAGTAGAAGAGACTATTGCACAGAGGCTTTGGGAAGTGCTTTGCTATACAACTACTAGTGTTTTTGTTCCTGTAGTAAAAGAATATTATACAAATCTTAATGGGGTTAACCAAGGAATGATTTACGTGCATGGTAGGTTTGTGCAATTCACTCCTTCAAGAATAAACAAGATGTTTATGATTGAAAATGTGTCTATCTGCCATTATGAAAACTTTACCCCTACCAGAGAGAATATGAAAGAACTCTACCATTACCTTACGAATGAAGATGCAAATTGGGAGACCGAAGATGATGCAAATGTAAGCTTTCTTTCATCATTTTTAAATCTAGTTTCAAAAGCCTGACACTTCTTTATTGCATCAAAATTACTGCCTACAAAAAAAATTAGTAAGGTCATTAAGGTGAGTGTCATTCTGAATTACTGTATTCAAACCGGAAAACCTATTGCATTTAAAGCCCGACACTTCTTTATTCTTTCAAAATTACTGCCTAACATAAAAATTAGTCAGGTCACTAAGGAGAGTGTCATTCTGAATTATTATATTCAAATCAGAAAACCTATTGATGTTGGAGTTATTATTATGAAATCAGTTTTGGGTTTGATTATGAATGGATCTACAGCTGGACTGGGACATTCATCCACTATTTTCCTACTATGCAGTCAATTGCAAGTACCTTATGAAAGTTTGGAAAAAGTGTTACTTCCTTAGAAGCCAATGGATCCAGAAGTCTACCGCAACTGTATTGGAATAGGAGATGAAAATGATATGAATATACTGATGGATCAAGGATCTCAAAATTCATCACCTGTTCAGCCCTACTACAACTCCAGTACACTTTCAAAGATGATCAAGAAGATAGAAAAAGATGTGTAAAATCTCATGCACTTGATTAGGACTATTACTGAAATGTTGGATCGTCTAGATTGAAGACTAAAGGAACATTTTGAAAATACAAAGATTATTGAAGCTGGATTGGTATGTTTGTTCAAGAAACATGCTTGGATTGAGAAGGAAAATTTAACTAATGAATTTCTATTTTGACGCTTATACAATCTGTATGTGCACTACAAATCGATGGGAGATATCCAGGTGGACGATAGTGAAGATGATGATTGAACTTAATTTATGCACGGAATGTTTTGTATATTACTGTTTGTTTTTGTTTGTTATGTTGGATTGCATTTCCTTTCTAATCAATGTTTTCTATGTTTATGTTTTGAATTTTGATGTTTAGAATTCAGTGTTATGATGTTGGTTTTCTTTAGAACACTAAATTTGATGTTTGTTAGCTTGGAAAATATTTGTTTGAAATAGCATAAATTTATATATAAATGTGAGTTTGTGTTGCTTTTGAAATTTTTGTGTTTGTGCTTTTTTTATGTATGCTTAGAAAGGTTTATTTCAGTAAAATAGAGGTTGACATAAAGCGGTACGGATCAAATTTTCACATGATCCACCAAAGGTCCAAACATGTTATATTTCCTAGAAAATAGCCAAATTGCACAAACAAACTCCATTTTTGCTAGTTGAGTCATCTTCTACCTCAAGACCTTGGTCTATGGCATCACATTGTGGGCGATAAAGAAGGATTTGGAGGCTAAAAACTATATATTTTATCTTCTCTTGGTAAGAGCTTCACTTTAACTTAGAAATTTTTTATTTTCGCCATGGATTTTGGGAGATCCAAAAATTGGAATTTTTTATGAAAAAACTTGAAGAAAACTCATGTTCAAATGTTTCTTACCAAATAACCTTGTTTGAGGAGTTAGATTTTTGATTTATTAATTTATTTGGACTATATTTGGATTTTCATAAAAATTTCAAATGGCTCCTCAAGTTAAAAGAGGAAGGAATCTGAGGACTTTGACACAATACAATTTTTTAGTTTCAAAGCCTAACATAGTTACAATCAGATGGAGACCAATAGAAAGATCCAAGAGCGAGCGTTTGCAAACTCAAGTGATGAAGTCAAAATTTTAATTCTTGCCAGGAATTGTGAAAGATTCTACTACATTTTTGTAGCGATTGTCCGATGGTTTGGGAGTTTTTTTGCAAACACGAGATTCGCTACTGATGATCACATCCATGTTACAGGTAAACAAGTTGAGTTTACGGTTGATCAGATCAATATTTTTTATGGTTTGAGGGGTGTATTTTTTGATGAATAAGTTGAATTTGTGATGACGGATTCATCACTGGAGGAAGTGATTGCATTTTTACTGATGGAAGAGAGGAATGGAAGATTAAGAATAACAAGATAGTTAAATTCCCTGCTTCCATGTTGACTATTTAGTCAAAAATATGGCAACACTTCATTTCTGCCAAACTATTGCCAACAAATCATTTGGCTGATGTTACTAAAGATAGAGGTGTACTCAACTATTGCATTCAGAACATGAAGGCAATAGATGTGGGTGCACTTATAGTTTGACATGCTTCAATTATTGTTGGTAGTTCTACAGTTGAAGGATTGGGATACACTATCTTGATTTTCACTCTATGTGAACAATCAAGAGTAGAATTCCATAGAAATGAAGAGAGATTACATCCACAAAATTTGATCGAGAGACATATAATTTAGAGAGTTAAATTATTTGTTGAGTCTACAAGTGGAAGAGATAAGCCCTCTACATCTGCTGCAGAGGCATCTACTTCTAGATCTGTATCACTTGAAGGTATTATTAACCAACTGATGATTGAACAGATGGATATAGTAAAAATTAAAACCCATTTGGGAGAGATAGGAGCAAGGAATCCAAATAATGATGATTATCAGCAGAGGAGAGTTCAACATGACATTGATTTTGAAAATACCATGGTAAGATACCTTAGGGTTGAACCTAATGTGGACTTTCTTACTTGCCCCAGTTTCACTCCCTTTGCTCCCATCCATGATGATGAAGAAGAAGAAGAAGAAGAAGAAGAAGAAGAATCAAATGATTAAGAGGAAGGAGATAAAGATTGATGCTTTATGAGTCTTGTTTAGTTGTTCTGATGTCTGTTTGTTGTTTGTGTTTGTGTTAGGATGAACTTTTATTTGAAACTTGTTGTAGTAAAGGACTTTTTATGTTGTGAACTGAATCTGTAATAATAATTGTAGACTTTCAATTTTTTTACATTCTAGTATTTTCAGTTTAGTTTATTAGTTTGGTTTTTCAGTTTTTGTATTAATGTTCTTAATTATTAGTAAGTTCTCCAAAATAAATTATGTTTTATTTAATGCTTTAAAGCCTATATGTAGTTTTACAGTTAGTAATTGCAGTAT
The DNA here is from genome assembly GCA_002079205.1 of Phalaenopsis hybrid cultivar. Taxonomy (NCBI): domain Eukaryota; kingdom Viridiplantae; phylum Streptophyta; class Magnoliopsida; order Asparagales; family Orchidaceae; genus Phalaenopsis; species Phalaenopsis hybrid cultivar. Next base: position 35,049 of record JXCR01132583.1, read on the forward strand.
ACCAGAGCCCAGTTTCATTGTCAGAAATCCTCTACTAGTCAGTTTTTATTTTCATAAATTTACTATTTTATTTCACTTATTATATTTCATATTCATAATATTTTTAAAGTCATTTAAAAACATAAGTTTTGGGAAAAGAAAATTTTATTTTGAAAAATAGTAAACTAAATTTAATTTGTCCTTAGGTAACTATATTTTTAAAAATTAATTCAACATGGCTTGGGGTATTAAGATTTAACTTTAAATGCCTATACTTTTGTTTATAAATATTATAGTAAATTTAAATAAAGAGTTTTTAATAATGAATGTCAATTCTAAAGTTGAAGATATTTGGTATGATAGGATAAGACTAAGTTTTTCTATTTAAAGTGAAGGAAAGTGTATTTTTGAAGTGTTAAAAATTATAGAGTTTCATTTAAGAAGAAAGGAATGAGACTTTATGAAAAATCATAAACTAAGATGAATTTATAGAGTAAAGAAGGTATAGAGTTTTGACTTTAAAAAGGGGATAGTGAAGTTCAAAATCATTAAAAGCTATCCAGATATAGTAACCCTCACTTGAAAAAAAAACAAAAAGAAAGGAAATGATTGAAAAGATCCTAAAAGAAAAGAGAAAGAAAAAGAGAAGAGAAGAAAAAAAAAATATAAGTAAGGAGAAGCTTGAGGAAATGCCTAATAAAAAATTGGCTTCACTTGAATCAACTTAAGGAAAAGGCTTTATTATATTTTCTAAACTTGTAATATATTCTTAGTAGCATTCCTAGTAAGGTTTTCATGAAGTTATTTTTCATATGAATGTTCTAAATGTCCTTATTGTGACAAATTGCAATTCTTCTTAACAAGAATAGAGATTTAGAAATCTTAAATTTGATTACTAAGTATTCCTAGACCAACAATTTGAATCTAAGTTATTAAAGAGTTTTTCGTAAATTTTGTTATTCTATTTATTAAATTAAAGTATAGAAGTTATAACTTAATCTCTATACTAGGCCATATATTTAATATAATAAAGTGTCACTTGAGGACAAGTAACATTTAAGTTTTGGGGATTTTGATACACCAAATTAATATACTGTTTTAAGTACCTATGTTATACTTATTTTTCGTGATATTGCACTTTAAAGAAGGGTATTTTTGTGTTTTAGTTGCAAGTATATAATTTTTAGGCATTTGGAGTAAGGATGGAAAGAAGGACAAAATTTGAAGCAAAAAAAGCCAATTGTGGATTCTGGTGCATGATGTGCCTGATTGGCGCATCATGCGCCAAAATCCAGAGTGCTGGCGCATGATGCACCAGATCAGTGCAAGATGCACCAGGGATGGATTTTTCAAATTAAGGTAGTTTGAGATGAATTTTTCATGAAATTTCAAAGGGACACTTATTCTACACACCCCTTAGAGTGATTCAATGCATCTAGACACCTTAGAAGGTTCTTTTATGATAGGATATGACTCTTAGATCAAATGACACATCTTTTGAATTCAAAAGAGTTGACTTTTTGAGGGAATTTCGGAGGAAATTTTGAATTCTTTTCCAAAGGAGGCAGCCCAAATAAAAGAAAAAGACTTGAAGAGGCAAAAGGTGGGGGAGACAAAAATAGGGGTTTTGGTGTGTGGCGTGAGGGTTAGAGAGCGAGAGAATAGGAGATTTTCTTCTAGTTTTGTAAGGACAGAGGGAAGGTGAGATATTTCTTCTTCATTACATTTCTAAGAGAGAATTGGGAGTGTTTATAAAAAGAGAAAGGCTTGGAGAGAACTTATAGGGATTTGCTTAGGAAGGATTGTTAGATAAGTTGTATTTTTATTTCTTTTATTTTGTAAACTCATTTTTATATATGAAATTCATGTTTTATCGTATCCTTCTCATGATTTTGAGCAGTCTTCTTTATCCTTCTCCCTACATTGAAGATATTATTATGTGAAGAATAGATTTTGTTTTTTACATATTTAAATGAAAATAATTTATGATGATTTGAAGTCCGATCTTGATTTACCTTTTGATTTGGCCAATTGAAATGTTAAAATTTGTTGAGAGACATATGTTCTTAAATGAGATATGATTTCTAAAACATAGGAAGAATCACATTTGATTTCATGAGAGAGTATGTCATTCATGGGATTTGGTGCAAATAAATAGAGAAATATAATTTTGTTGGATGAAGAATTGGAGATTTTAATGTGACAGATTAAAACCCCCAATTTAGTTTAGTTGATTGGAAACTAATGCGAGATTCTTAGCCCTCAAGAGAGGGAGTAGTGGGAGCTCTGGAGTGGCAGTCAGTATCCTCCCAGTCTAACCATAAAATTTGTGACCAAACTATAGATTAGTCAATGTTATTTATAGCACTCAGAAGAGAGTAAAGGAAATGATTGCTCCTATTGGCACAAAACAATTTATATATAAATTTTTAAATGATTTCAATTTCTTCACAAACCATATAATCATTGTAAAGGGGAAGGATGCTTTCTTAAATTTGAACTCTCTGTCACAATAAAAACTTTGTTTAATTTTTGCAATTTTATTTCTGAAAGTTTAGTATTTAGTTTCATTTAATTTCTATAATCTTACATCTGCATTTTAATTAGCATTCATGTGAGTAGTCAATTATCAAATTTCGCATTTTACTCTTATTATTTCTATTGATTTTCCAACTTTCCTGTGGGATCTATATCTAGGACTCTGTTAGAGTACTTTATTACTTGCACGATATGTATACTTGCGTTGATATTTATGAGAGATTTGATAGTTTAAAAAAAGGAGATTGAAAGTATATATTATATTTATAAAAAGTATTTTGTTAGGATTATATTGCATATTTATTATAAATTTGTCTTCATCAAGTTTTTGGCACTATTAAGTGGTGTCAACTTCATAAATATTTACATGTACAAATCTCCCGTGTCAAGCCACTCCCAAGCTTAAACCTAAAACTGGGACTCTCTGAGATGGCTCAACCCAATTGGTCACTAGTGTTGTTTATCTCTCCAAATAAGCATCCTCTTTGCCCCCCATGGCTTGCAATGGTGGCAGTCATGGCTCCCTCTTTAAATATAACCCTTCTTACAACCAAAGGAAGAGACAATTCACTTCCTTTTGAAAAATCTTCCAAAATCATTCTAGAGCTTCTTCAAACTTTCCTAAGTTCAATTCCACAGCCATCAACCACTCATTTCCACTGCGTTTCAGCTCAAACCCAAGGCATTTTTTATCATTCCACAAAACTCCACAAAGCTCCAAATTAAAGTGTCACTGAAGCTTAAGGAGATGTTCCCCATCAAAATCCCCCTCTATTGAGCCCTCTAACCCACAACTAGACCAAGGGCACACCACCCTTTGATTGAAATCCTACCTAGACCCCATAATAGAGCAAGGTGACACATTCAGAAGGATCGCCTAACTCAACTAAAGCTTTCACAAGCACCCAATCTAGGCCTCACCTCTTGGGCAAAGGTATAGCTCACTAACCCTAATTTTAAGTGTTGTTTCACCAATCATGAATGAAAATTTCTTTTCATAGCATTGTAACCGTATAAATGTGATTGTCTCGAGTAGATGAAGGTGTAGGAACAAACCACATTTGATTTGGTTGAGTATCAAGCGAGATCTTAGGCCTAGAACTTGAACTGTTCTCGGGTTAGGTTAATAGGGGATGATGAACAGATGTTGTACATTCTTGTGTGTATTGATCCAGCGGCTGTAAAGGTGTCAGAAGAACAGATGGAGCAGTAAAGGCGGGTTGATGAGGCGGCTACATGGATGGTGGCGTCTAATGGGAGCGTGAATCGTGGAGCTTCGACCAGCACGAGGATCCAGTCAGTGCCACACATTTAAGTAGGGAGTTAAAGGATTTTATGATTTAAGTTAATTTCATAACTTCAAAAATCCATACCTTAGTGTAGAAAGTTCACAAAAATAAACTAAAAATACTCTGTTACTCAGTGAATAGAGGAGATTATTGTGGAGCAAAAGTAAAAATTTTTTGGTGTGTCTTTAATTTTTAAATAATTAAATAACCTCTAAAATTTTTTAATTTTAATTAAGTGTATAATAATCACCATGGCTTAGAATTTTAGTGGTTTGTTTCCCATGACTGTGGACATGTTTTGTTATTTTTCAGAAGTTAGAAGGCATCTCCACAAATGTAAACCTATTTTCTAAGTTAGATGGATAGTTTTCTCAAATTAATTTGTTAAACTAAAATATAAATCAAAAAATTATGGGACTTATTTTGGTAGGTTCCATATGGTCAGAGGATGTTTGGAAAATTCTAAATTAAATTTTAGTATTTGTATACATTACTGTGGTTAATTAAACCCAAAAAATTCATAAAAATTAAAATAAATCTATTATGTTTGAAAAATTATCCAAATAAACTTCACAATGTAAATAATACTTGTCTTGACTTACTGAAAAAAATTGGAAATTATTTGATTAAATTTTACCACTTAATATGATTTTTCAGGAAAAAAATGTCATTTTTGGCATTAAAATAATTATAATAAATTAAATATAATTAGGTCAATTATGAATAGTGGTTTTATGAGTTCCTTGTGATCGGGGGGACTTAGAAAAAAATATAATTATTTTTAAATAAATAGTTCATTTTTTACTATATTTTTAATTAAAAATAAGTAAAAATAATAAAAAATTTAAAAAAATTTAAAAATACCCCAAATTGTTTTTAGTTGTTTCCTAATCACTTGGGACTCAGTAGAATATTTTTCATAATTTTTCTAAGTTAAAAATAATTTTTTAAAGGGTAGAAAATGTGTTTTCTTTAATGTTCCATTAAATTAATTATAATAAATAAAATGAAAGTTACAAAAATGAAAATTTTGTTTCTCTGTGTTCTCTGGACTTAAGAAAATTTAATAAAAATGTGAAAGGTAATATTTGTAATTAAAACATATTTCTATTTAATTAAATCATTAGAATCAATATATAATTATAATAATTTAACTATAACTTAAAAAAATTTTAAATTTTGCACAAGTGGTCTTCTGACATATTTGAACCTACAATAATTTCCTTATAAGAAAAAAATTTACTTTATATATTTAAATAAATTAAATTTAAAAATCCTATTTTCTAAATTAAAATAATTAACATTTTCTCCATTGATAACATAGTTGACCCATGAGTGAGGTACTCTAAAATTTTTGAAATTATTTAAATTATTCTTGATAAGTAATGGAGTGGAAAGCCTAAAGGGAAAAATGGTAATTTTAAATTTTGCTGCTTTAATCAAAATTTTGGAATAACCTAAGGGAAAAATGGGTAATTTTGATCTTAATGAATTTTTTTGGTTGTTTGAAACATAATGGGTTAAAAGGTAGAAACTAATTTGCCACCTTTTCATGGTAAGGGTAAAATTGTAATTTCATGAATTATCATGATTTGAAAGTCAATTAAAATTAGGTGATACTAAAGTGCTGGGCTTAAGTTAGGAAGATAACAATTCAATAATTTGATACCCATAATTTTGTAACTATCAATTTACCCATTGAAAATTTTTAAAGGCTTGATAGTGACTTAGGCTTGATACTTAAACTTGTTTAATGAGGTTTAGAAAAGATAAGATGATTGATAATTTACACCTTTAAACACTACAGACCCAACTTTAGTGTCGAGCACAAAATCTTCAATGACTTAAGCTTGAACTATGGGCATCCACCAAGATAACTTTTAAGTAAAATATCAACTGATTAATTGAGTACCCCCTTCATGGGATGATTAAATATATCAAGTTCACTGAGCATAAGGTGTATTAACTCACTGAAACTAAACCTAATGTTTGGGATGATCAATTGAATAATATAATAGGTTCAAATAAACATGAAATACTTCAAAACGGATTTAAAAGATGTTAGGGAATGTTCCTCAGACACTTTTATAACCTTTAGGATATTTTGAAGGTTGATTGAAGTTATTATGCTTTTTTTGGAAAATCAACCATTTAAACCATTAGGGACTCACCAAGTTAAGATATAGGGTTTGACAACTACACCATCATCTACTCTAGAAAATTATTTATTTTTCATACAAAATTATATACAACTTGTAAAAGCTAACCTTTCAGTGGGAGCATCGAGAAGATGACAGGTAAATTATATACAACTTGTAAAAGCTAATCTTACTTATTTCAATTTACTCATGCTTTGAACATTATACATAATTGATTGAGGATGTCACTTTATCTGCAAAACAAAACATCATTTTTTTCAAAATTAATCAACAATTTTCAAAATTAAATTAAACTCTTTCAAAGGTAACCACAAATCCTTTGAAAAACAACAATTTTTTAATACATTCTTTTTAATTTACGTGAGTCCCTCGGATGAGGTAACCCATGGTTGCTAACAAGATCTCCCTAATTTAAATGAGCCTAACAACTTGTTTAAGCTAAGTAAATTCAAAAGAAAATAGTGATTCAAGAATGAGGGAACCGTGGTATCCTAACCGTTGCCACTCTAATAAACTTTAACCGCCCCCCTGACTGAACTTGAACGTGTCATTTAAACCTTAGACTTTAGGATAACTACTTTGCCATGGAGCTTGGAGCTAACATTGTGGGCAGCTTTCTACAATAGCACAAGGATCCACAACAACAAATCTTTTTAAAATTAAACAACAAACCATAGGATTTCAAGGTTGTTAGTCTAGTATGACATAAATCCTCAGCTCATCATTAGGCCTGTGCATAATCATGTTGTGCAATATAAGCCCTAACTTGTTTTAGGATTTTGAGATTATCGTTTGTCATGAACTAAACCCTTACATATTCTAGGCTATTTATACAACCATCTCACACAAATGTAAGCCCTAACTAATAAAATTGGCATGATGAAACATTTATAAATATTCCTCAAAATTGAAGCCAAACCTTAGGCTAACTTGGGAACTCACTGATGTTCTCCTTAGGATCCGTGTCATCCCCTAGTTCTTCTTCCTTTATATTCTAAAAATAAAATTTTTGAAATTTGATCCTGTCCCATTTCACACCCTCTATGCGATCTTTTAAAAGTCCTATCCCTTTGAATTCTTGGAGACAATATTTTCTAATCTAAATTGAGACTTCGGTCATTTAAGATGTAATTGATTATAGTGGCTTGCTGCTATATGGAGCTTTAAGAAGTCAAATAATATAAACACTATCTAATTATTTGTATTGGATAGGGGAACTTGTCGGCACATATCAATGGTTTATTTAATCAAGCCTCACTATTAAGTAGTGTATCTATCCTTCTGTTTAGTTATGTTGCTTACAGTGACGTGCTTGATCATTTAAACTTTTGTTTATATGAGATTAGTTTGATCTCGTATTTCAAGAATTAAAATGTTACCTTTTTTAAAATTAAAAAATGCTATATCTTCTCAAAATTTAAATTAATATTTATATTATCAAATCAAAACCCTACTGACAGCAACTCATCAACAGCATAAAGTTGTTCATCAAGAAAACTTTTATTTTATACATAATCAAAGTTTTTATAATTTTCTTATTTAAGTTTTGAGAAATGATCAATAATTTGACTATCAGAACCCTTCCAATCCACTACCAAAAAATTAAACCCTTGCATACACTATTGTCAATATCTCCTTTTAAGTAGTAGTATAATTAATTTGTGCTTCATTAAGAGTTTTACTTACATAATATATAACTTTGTAAATCTCATCATATTTTTTCCTTAATACAGTCTTAATAGCATAACCACTTGCATCACACATTATTTAATGTGGTTTCTCTCAGTCAGGTGAAACAATAATAGGTGGAGTGATTAAGTTTTTCTTTAATAATTTGAAGGCATTTAGGCATTCCTCTTTAAATTCAAATCTTGTATATTTTTCTAAAAGATGACATAGAGGCTTAGCTATTTTTAAAAATTCTTTAATGTAACACTTGTAGAATCCAATTTATCCTAAAAAGCTTCAACTCCCCTCACTGTGGTAGGTGGATGGAGTTCAACAATAGTTTAAATTATTGTTGGATCAACTTCCAAACTATTTTTTTGAAGTTATGTCCCAAAACAATCCTCCTGGCACCATAAATTAAAATTATTCACAATTGAAAAATAAAATTGTCTTTTTGCAACGTTTAAGAACCTTGGCTAAATTATCTAAACATGAATCAAAAGAGATTCCAAATACAGGTGAGATCGTATATAAAAACTTTAATTCCTTTCTTAATTAAGTTGCAAAAATAGACATCATGCACCTTTAAAAAGTAATTACATAAATTGAACGACATTTTTCTAAAAGCAAAAGTTTCGCACGGACTTGTAAAGATTTTCTTATCCTGATACTCAGGAGTAATATAGATTTTGTGGTATCCAGAATATCCATCCAAAAGCAAAAAATCGATGCTCAGCTAGCCTATCCAACATTTGATCTGTGAAAGGTAAGGGAAAGTGATCAATCTTTGTGGCGAGGTTTAATTTTCTTTAATCAATATAGATAAGCCACATAGTGACTTATCTTATTGAAATTAATTAATTTTGTTCATTAACAGCTACGGTCACTTCACCTTTCTTAGGAACATAGTGAATACAACTAACCCAAGCACTATCAGAAATAGGATAAATAATTACAACATCCAACCACTTTAGAACTCTTTATTTACAACATCTGTCATGATAAGATTCAATCTGCTTTGAGGATCTGCCTTAGGCTTATGGTTATCTTCTATTAAAATTTTGTTCGTATAGATTGAAGGACTGATTCCTTTAATGTCAGCTAATGTATATTGAAAAGCTTTCTTGTAGTTTTTCAAAATATCCATTATTTTCTTTTCTTGAGCTTTAATTAAATTTGAGGATATTAAAACACGTAATTTTGATACGTTCCCTAAAAATACATACTTTAAATGCATCGGGAGCACCTTCATTTCAAGATCAAGAGGTTTTTTAACTGAAGGAATCAGTGGTTTACTATTTTCAATAATGTCCAAAATTTCATAACTTTTCAGAGCATAATTTGAATCCTTAGTATTTATCAAAATTGATTTCTCTAGCAAATCAATTCCATTTTCAACCTCCAGTTCTCTTTGATTTTTTGAAATTTCACATCTTTCTTGAAAACGTTTAAAAGTCAAATAATCAATAAAATTCATTATATAACATTCCTCATCTTTTCTTTTAGCTGGATACTTTATAAGTTTAAGCACATTAAAAGTAACTTCTTAGTCATTAACTCTCATGGTTAACTCTCTTTTCTTCACATCTATCATTGCTTGTCTAGTGGCATAGGAATTTATTTATCTTCCTCCATATATAATAAAATGAAATCTTAAAAAAAAGATAAATTTATCCACTTTCACTAATATGCCCTCGATAAACCCTTAAGATAAGTGATAGATCGATCAGCTAACTGAAGTGTTACAATAGTGGTAGAAATATCTCATAAACCTAACCTTCTAAATATAGATAATGAGATCAGATTAATGCTAGCTCCTAATTCAAAAAAAGCTTTTTCACTAGTTTTTTCACCAATTGCTAAATGTTTATAGAAGCTACCAGGATGCTTGAGTTTTTTAGAAAGCCTCTTCTCAACTGTTGCACTACATTTATCACTTAGTGCAACAGTTTAATATTCTTCAAATTTTTCCTTTTTGTTAAAAATCTCTTTCATAAATTTAGCATAACTTGGTATCTATTCCAAAGCTTCGTAAAAAAGATTAATGACTGTAAGCTTTTTAAATATCTTTAAAATTTTGTAAATTGTTGATCCTTTTTTTGCTATCTACCACTCTAAGAGAAATTTGGTGGTGGTCTTTCTAAACTAATATTAGTTGGACAGACAAATTTTTCCACATCCATAGGAACTGTTCCTTCAGGTTTTTTAATTTCTACAGTTTCCCTCTCAACTTCAATCACTTTATGAATTCCAAAATTTAATTTCTTTCCACTCCTAAGTTGGGCAGCTTTAACTTACTCTTGTGCTTTATTTTTATCTTTCATATTTATTTTAGTATTACTCGAAAGTGTCCTTTGAGACCTATAGCTATGTGAATTAGCAATTTGTCTTAGTTTATTCTCAATTTTTCTAATTGCAGCACTTTGGTGTTGCAATTGATTACCCATCTGTAATAGTACTTCTTCCATAAAAAACTTCTTTTCCATAAATTATTGGATATTAAAGCCACAAGTATAAGAGGGTCTGTATTTAGTATTTCCTTGATTTTTCCAATTTTAAATGAGTTCACTTGATTGTTCCCCCATTGTTAATTTTCACCACCATAATTAGTATTCCAGTTAATTTTGGGGTGATTTTTCTAACCTTGGCTATAATAGTTAGAATATGAGTTATTGGGTGTCTTTTTAATTGCATTTAAAGTCTCTAATGATGGTTGGGATTCAATCATTTGTCCTAATGAATTTTATTTGATCACATGAGGTGTTTAAGAGAAATCCATACCAAATTGCATTGTCCTTCTAAATATCACAGCAACTTAAGCTGCCAGAATAAAGATAACGTTATTATTGTGAATACTGACTACTTTCTTAGGATTTACCCTTTTACAGGGCCATTGAAAATTTTTAGTAAGTATCTCTTTAATTAATACATAAGCTTCACCGAATGATTTTTACATTAATGAACGTCCAACCACAGCATCTACAATAGATCTAAGGGTCCCTTCAAAACCATTATAAAAGGATTGAATATTTTACCAGTCTAGTAAGGCATGATGTGGATACATTCTGAGAAGTTCTTTAAAACTTTCCTCAGCTTCATATATTGACTCACCTTCATACTGAGTAAATGAACTAATGACATTTCTAAGCTTAACAAGTTTTTAATGTGGAAAATACTTAATTAAGAACTTCTATGAAAAATATCCCAAAATTCTAATAGATCCAGATGCTAAAGAGTTTCACCACATATTTGCTTTATCCCTTATAGAAAAAAGGAAAAATTCGAAGCCTAACAACATCTTTTGATATGTCATAGTACTTAAATGTAGTACATAGTTTTAGAAAACTTGCAATGTGTAAGTTTTGATCCTCAAATGGCGTTCCTCTAAATTGATTATTTTGTACCATTTGAATAATAACAAGTTTATGTTCAAATGCGATAGTCTCTATAGCAGGGGTTTGCATGCTTAAGTGAATTTCATCTATTGTAAACAGTTTGAATATCAATGTTCTTAGTTGATATGTTAGCCATTTCATAAAAGTTGTGAAGTTATTTTTGTTTTATGATCTTTCTAAACATTTTTTCTAACACAAAAACATAAGGTACTAAAACTTGAGATTTTGAAGTATGCATGCAAAATTTGAAAGTTGAGAAGTTAAAAAAAACACTCAAAAAACAATTTTTTTTTCTTTTATCAATTTTAAGCATATTTTTATTTTTGTTTTTTTAAAATATTTTAAAAATATTTTTAACAAAACTAAAATTATTCAAAATCAATTCCACAATTTAAAAAAAATTTCTAAGTCTAAAAAAATATTTGTCTCTTCCCAGGTAACAGTGCCAAAAACTTGACCTGATCCGCAATTACATAGATTTTTATATTCCAAAAGATTGTCAAAAAGTGACCCAATTTATATTTAGCAACTAAGGTGAACAAATGAGAAGTTATAAACTTTATAATAATAGTTTTCACACTAGGGGACTACGTTAGTACAAGTAAAATAGAGTTTTCTATAAAAACCCCATTATCAATCCCACAGGGAAGCATTAATTCTTTGTGTAGAATTTTAGTGAAACTTTTACTTAAAACTACATAAATTAATCTTAAAATTAAAATAACAAGTTTGGGGGCAAAGTAAAACTACTAAATTCCTACAAGTTTTTTTTTTAAACTAGATGTAAATGTAGAAATTCTGAACTTTGCTAAATGTAAAAGAGAGTTCTAATTATGAAAAGAATCTCCCCTTGTAATGTGTCCATAGTCTATTTAGGAATTAAAAGGTTTAAAGGTTTAAGTGATGTATTGTGACAAATAGGAGCATGCCTATCATTTACCCTCTCTCGAGTGTTTAAAAAACATTAGCTAATCTAGAGTAAGTTCCTTATTGTGTGCTAGTACTGAGTAGACTCTAACCTCTCACTTCTAGATTACCCATTGTATCCTTTCTATAGGACCTACTAGAGACACAAGTTCCAACTCTAGACTAAATTGATAAATGATCTAGCTTGTCACCCTAGAAACACTAATTCAATACCCATTAAAGCTTATCTGCCTATCTATTTGTAGTTTCAGATTTAGGTTTCCCTCCTTAAAATGTTAGTGTGGTACTCAGTAGTTGGGGGAAATCATAGCACATTCAGGTTATTATGTTTCACAATGGATTTTAACCTTACAAGTGACTAGGTTGTAAAGTAAATGAAAACTAGTGAAACTACCATCACAATCTTAGGAATAAAAAAAAATCTAAATGAATTAAATCCTCCACATGATTACTTCTTATTGCAAGGAGAAATGAATGGAAAAATACTTAGAATTCTTGAGGATATTAAAATAAATTATTATTTATATTAAAACTTAAGTTCACAAAACATAACATAATAACAAATACAAATACTTATCTCAAACACCACTACTACATGACTCCATTTTGCATCCATTTTCAATATTTTTCTTATAAACTCCATTTCTTGTACTTGAACCCAAAAATATGCAAAATACCTTTCCTTAAAGAACAGTATCATAAAAACTAATCATGAAATGTATATATAATATAGGGAATTTTAAGGTGTGTCAACTGCCACTATTACAAATTCTGAAATTGAATCAAAAGCTCTATTTACATTTGGAAGTTGGACCTGAGTCCAATAATTTTGTGTTGTTTAAGAAGGAGTTAGATAAGATGTTAACTAATTACCACTCTAATAAAGATTTCTGAGAAGCCGAACTGAGGAACCTGATTTTAAAAGAGAAAACCATTTCATTTGTTATCTTAGTTTGCAAGGTCTAACATTACTTCCAAACATATCCCATCTTGGTGTTCACTGACCATCTATTCAAATATGTAGTTGATTAGAGCACTATGTTTAGCTCCTTCAATGGGAAGTGGAGCTAAGTGAGCTCAACATTACCTACATCCTCAGATAGTATTCAAAGCACAAGCATTGAAGAACTTCCTAGCTGACATTGAGAGAAAGAACCTTTGTCAATTGATAACATGGGCCTTACATATTGATGGAGCCTTCAATCAAAGTAGGGCAACCAACTTAAATCTAGAAAGCCAAATTGGAGAACACATCCACCATTCAATTGTCATTGAGTTTGAGGTCACCAATAACCAGATGAAGTACAAAATGTAGATTTCCTATTTACACCTAGCCTATGATAGGGGCCCTAAAAAATTGCACATGAAGTCAGAGTCTGAACTGGTGATGAACTAGGTGAAGTAAAATTGAAAACTATAGGTGAGATGATGGCTAAGCACCTCTGGATAGCCAAAGGTGAAATCTAGAAGTTTATTTATTTAAACATTGAACTCATCACTAGAGAGGAAGATTATTTAGTTGATCTCATTTCTAAGTGCATTTGTGGCACACTCCAAGTGCTGCAAAGTGCAGGCTGATCATACATGAGTACGTGCCGAATCATTAATGTTGGTGCTTGAGTCTAGATTGTCATTCCAAAATTGAATGAGATGAATTATAATATAAAAATTTGTAGTCTACAGTTACTAGTTCAAGCCTAAAATTTTAGTTTGATTTATGTCCAATACAAAAAATCATAAATTAAAAATAAAGAAGTAGATGGTTCAAGTTCTTAAAGATTCTCCCTTGGAATGGTTAAATAAGATTTTTAAATGTAAAATCATACCAAATTGAATACGTTGACAAATAGGAGTAAGAATCTTCCTTGGCTCCTTCCAGTGGCATAAAGAAATTAGCTAGACATGGGTTTATTACCAAATATCCTATTACTTGGTTAATTTTATCATAATCTTTGATAAGAAATAGAATTCAAAATAGATTTTAACACATCACATGAAGTGTAAATAAAGCTTAGAAAGTTAACCATCATCATAAAATAAATTTTGTTCAAAGATCACTTTTACACAAATCCATCTTAATTTCCTATCCTAAAGAAGAAAAAAAAATCTACTCATTACTCATGCTTGCAAACAGCAACACATGCATTTCACTCAAAGAGAAATCAAAGTACAATAGTTTTATAAATAAAAGCTACAAGAAAGTACTACAATAGATTTATTTTTCACATCTTCACAATAATGTGCAAATTAAATACAAGTACTTTTCTCTTTAACCTCTCAAACCTCCTATCTTATATTGTTATTGAATTATCAGAATTCTCGTCACCATCGAGGGAGAAGAAAATTTTCTAACTAAACTAAAACTAAAGCCTAAATTATCAACAAACCTTTTTCACTTCATTTCATCAAACTTTGTAGAAGCTCCCCCATGATGGCCATCATCCTTCAGGATTTGGAAGTCCAAACCGCTCCAACTGGTTAATTCAATTTTGGGTGTCTATGCGCCCAGAGGCTGGCACCTAAGGGCCAAGTTCTTTACTTGGACTTTTTTTTAGCACCAAAATGACCAATTTTGAGTCACCAATGTGTCAGTATTGTGGTGATTAAGCTCCTAAGGGCTGGTGCCACAGTGTCATGCTGTTGTGTTGTGGCTGGTTTCTGAGTTGATTCTCATGCCTCTGCTCCAATGCCTAGGCGCCTAGTAGCTGAACTTTTCTACAAACTCCGTTCAGTTCCAGTTTGATTCCTATGATTCATTTCTTGCTGCAATTTGCATAATTAACTCATGTCCTTCCTCAAAAGTGCAATTTCTTCAATTAAAAATATAATTACAAATAAGATTAAAGCCAAATTTTTAATATATCAACATCCTAAAACTTTACAATTACTTCTCCCAAAGTAATAAGAAATATTTAATGTTTGACTTTATTGGGCCTAATAGGAGTGGGTTTTTATAAGGGACTACCTATAAAATATTTTCCAAAGATACATTATTAGTGACATCTCTTATCTTTGAATTATGATATCACATGTGCTTCAAGAAGCTTTGAACTCTTCAAATTTTATAAGATCTCATATTCATATTAATGCAGTTATAAAATTTTAAAATAATACACATTATATGTCAGATTTTAAGAATATAGCCCTCCATTAGGTGTTCTGTTGATAATCCATAATATTTAAATTGAATAAAAAAAGGAATATTATGGAATTTTAATTTTAAAAGAAGCATTTATAAAACATTTTTTTAATGCTTTTCCTTAAGCTTCTCCTCCATGTTTTTCATTCATATCTCATCATTCCTTTCCCTTAGAATGATTATTTCAACCCATACTTATTCTCTCTTTTTCATTCACATTCTGGAGGATTATTGTATTTGGATTAGCCTTTTAAGGCTTTTAAAGTCTACTACTATTTCCTTAAATAAAAGTAATCTAACATTTCGTTTCTATGCTTGATTTAGAAATTATAAACTATTAACCTATAATAAAAATTAGATGGAAACTATATTACTATAAATATACACATCAAACAGCTAATAACTAACTCTCCTTAAATATAATTATATTAATCAATTAAACATTTAATAGTTTCAAAGATTGATCTGCAATATTTCTGTATAAGTTAAATAGAAGAAATGATCTTCAACTTTTTTTCCTCTTTTTAAATATTTTTATAATTCTTAATTCATAACCTTCTTCCTAATTTCAACAAAAAAATAATAAATTTTTTTACAAAAGAGAAGTACTCTAATTATGCCATAATTCTCTTCCCCCAAACTATATCCTATACAATTACAAAAAGTTAAACGTGATGGATGGCATAACAATTTACAACACTAATATACCCTAACGCCTATTCCAACCAACAATCCAATAATATTAATATAGCAGGAATTACAACTATAAAAATACAACATCACGTTACATTTCATTTCATAGGGAGTTATAATGAATCACATCAAAGAAAATTAAAGAAAACAGCTACATAAAAAGTAAATTCCAATCTGCAACACTACGATCTACTGTAGAGAAATATAACATCCAATCAATATAAATAACATAATAAGCTAATACTACAATCAGGGCAAATAATCAAAACATCCGTAGAGCAATCAAATCACTCACCCCCTCCTCTATCTTCATCATCATCATCATCATCATCATCATCATCATCATCATCATCATCTCCTTCTTCTTCTTCCTTTTCTTCATCTACATCCTCCCCTATAGTAGGTGGGTGTTCTCATATGGCACATATGAAGAATATACTTTAAACTCAATAAGATTCTCACCTCCAATATTTTGGTTCCTGTTATACATCTCAAACTTAGCAGCTTTAAACTTGCAATTTGGTTAAATTTGCTTTTATTATACCAATAAATGTGTTCTAATCTTGTCCATAAATCCTAAATCTTTGCTTGTATCTTAGAGGTATCATCCTCTAGCGTCTCCAATCTCACTACAATAAGCCATCAAAGTTGAAGGCCTAAGTCTAGAAGAAGTAGAGGGCTGAGAAGAGCTCCCACATTGCCCAAATATTGTAAATCTCCTACAAATATAAATTGTTTGATTTTGTAATGGGTTTCAATGTATGAAAGTGATCCTTCTGATTATCATAAGAAACACGTGAATTTTGGTAAAGGGTGAATGCAGTGAAAGGGTGACCAAGTCCAATTGTGGATCCTTCCTCCCTTGAACATATTCAAATTAGAATGGTGGATTAGGGATCGCATATTTATGGATTATAATTTTTTGATGTATAAACTTAAGGAAGCCCTATACATAGTGAATTTTATATATGTTTGTGAAGGTGAGTAGCTTGACAAATATGAAATATTATCATGCTTTTGACAGTGCATTGAAAGTAGACGAAGGGAAACTAATTTTTACGGTAATCCCACCTTCCACATCCCCCACTGTTAGTTTAAAAATTAAAAATTTTATCTAAGTAAGAATCAAAGGGAGAAATTTTAATATAGAATCTATTAGGGAAATCTCACAAAGAATACAATGCTTTAATTCAAAAAGGAAAGAAATCTACCGGCTTCCCTTTGACATATACTTAGTCATTGGGAGCTTTAGACGGGTTAGAATAGAATTTTGTAAAATAGGAATTACAACAACATTTTTATTAAAAAAAAAATCCTTTCAATCCCTTCAATCAAGCATACTCTCTACCTCCCCTCTAGAAGGAAAAAATCTTTCCCTGAAATGAGTTTCATTAAAATTTTTACAAGCGGTTTGTTGAAAGCTTCTGCTAGGCCTTTAATCTTGAGGTAGTAGATCATTGAATACCTTCAATCTATCCCTTATCACCTGGCAAAGTTTTTAATCATGGTACTCTTGAAGGAGGACCCATTATCTAAACTAATCCTGTGCAGCACACCAAAATGGTAGACAATCTGATTTCTGAAAAACTGAAGAACATGTTGTACTATAACTTCTTGCAACAAAAATTTCTCTACCCATTTAGAGAAGTAATCTGTAGCTGCAAGCAAAAATCTGTGTCCCTTCAAAGTTAAAGGGTGTATAGGTCCTACTAAATTCGTAGCCTAACACTCATATGACCATGACGCGACCGTTGGATGTAGCACATTCTGAGGTTGGTGCAAGAAAGCCCCATGTAATTGACACTATTGACATTTCCTAGCAGTTTTCATAAATTCAATCATTATTAACGGCTAATAGTATCTGAGTCTTTTAATATCCATCTTCATCTTCTGTCCTAACTGATGAGCACCACATAATCTAGCGTTTATCATTATGACGAGCTTCTGTGCTTCTACTATGCTTATACATCTCAACTACATCTGATCGAAGGACCTTA
Organism: Phalaenopsis hybrid cultivar; assembly: GCA_002079205.1. Taxonomy (NCBI): domain Eukaryota; kingdom Viridiplantae; phylum Streptophyta; class Magnoliopsida; order Asparagales; family Orchidaceae; genus Phalaenopsis; species Phalaenopsis hybrid cultivar. The sequence goes on from JXCR01132583.1 coordinate 52,833, forward strand.
TGTAGAGGAAACTATCTAGAAAAGCATATAACTGAGCTCTTTTAGTTATTTTATGTGTCGATGACTTATCATCTGGTAGCTTTCCTGCTTGAAAATATTTTATTAATGGCTTGCGACAATCATCAATATCATCAGTCGTCGTAGCTGCCATCTCTTCCTTTCCAAGCATGTGCAAACTCTTGAGGTTGATCTGTGACAGAACTTGACATATCTATACTATAATATTGATGGAATCTTCTAGTGGACATGCTAACTCCTCAGCATGCTTGGCTAAAGCATCCACATGGGCATTGTCTCGAGGAATTCTATAGAGCGTTACACTAGGAATATGCTCTAATAGCTTCATTATGTACTGCTGAAGTTCTACTAGTCTCTGCTTAATAATCTTATATTTCCCGACTACATACTAAATGACGAGTTGTGAGTCACCATAAATGGCAATTTATTTTATGTCCAATGATATTATCGATTCTAATATGGTGTTCAAAGCTTCATATTCTTCTTCATTGTCGGTACATGGCTTTGTCAGGTGGTATGAGAATCTCAACATTGCCTAATCTAATGTGATGAAAATTAAACCAATCGCAACTTTTCCTGGTATAGCTTTTTGAGATCTTTTATCTTTTTTGGCTGATGATGCTCCATCAAAGTACATCTCCCATCATCGAGCATTGGATTATTCTACTTGCATTACATGTTCATTATGTACGTCTTCATTGAGAGGGGACCTAGCTGGCACTGTATACTGGGAGGAAGTCTGCAAAAATCTACCCTTTGATATTGTAAAGGGGCAAGAAAGTTTTATTGAATTACAATAAGATCATTGACTACCGTGCTAACCTTCCAGAAAGCGTAAGATAGGCCATTGATCCAAACTTTCTGGTACGATAGTACTAGAATATATGCGTGGTTATATTCTAAATTTACTTTATTTATATTTCTTCTTTTATAATGGTGCCAAAAACTTGACTCCAAAGTAAAAATGAGTGAAAAAGTTATATTTAAATAATGGGATACTATGCAAGTGTACGTGTCATTATCAAATAATATAGGACTTTTTTATTAAGCCCAAATTATCAAACCTACACGGAGTACTAAAAATTTTTTAGATGAATTTAGCTAACAAATTATACATTAACAAATTTTCTTATTCAAACTATAGAAACTATAATATCAATTGAAGTTCAATTCTTTTTGGTAATTTTTTATAATTAAAAATAAAGTAAACAAATAACTAAATCTAATTAGATTTTTGTAAGGTGAATCCAAGAGGACAAAAATATATTTTTCCTTATCATGAATCAGTAACAAGTATAGGAATTATGATGTGGAAGTATCTAAATTGTTATGTGCCAAATAGGAGCATTATTATCCTTTATCCTTACTATAGATGTTATAAATAACATTGGCTAATTTAAAGTCTGACTAGTCCTAAAGACACGCTAGTGATCCTGACTGTTTAACAATAGCTCTCATTATATTTTGCACTTATATTTCCTTCTTTTGCACAAAAAAAAAGTTTATCCTGAAGAAAAATAAGAAATTAACTTTTTAATTTATATATATTAGGATAATACGCAAGTATACGTATCGTTATCAAGTAATATAATACTTTTCTGATTAAGACATGAATATTGAACCCACAGGGAATTGATGCAATATGCACTTTTGAAAATTTTCTATTTTTTAAAAAGACAATTATTTATACTGTAGATATTTTTGCGGTAATGAAAGTTTAAGTATTTTTGGTAATTTTGATATTTTGATAACACAATAACAACTTAAAAAATAACTTGAGTTTTTGTAGAAGAAAAACAATAAATATAAGAATATATTTCTCTCTATCATGAAATTGTAATAAGTATAAGAATTATGTTTTGGATGAATGCAAAATGTGTTGTGCCAAATAGGAGCTATAATATTCTTTACCTTTACTAGAGATGCTATAAAGAACATTGGCTAATTTAAAGTTTGAATTTTTGAATACCAAATATGCAGGGAAGATACCAGCTCTAACTCTAGAATCCCTCAATTCCTTCCACTTGGGGGCTAACATCTCATATCAGAACCTAAAATAATAAGCCAAGTTGGGGGCTTTAACCTGTCACTTTAAAGTCCACTAACTCTACACCCTTCAAATGAATATTTCTCTATTTATTTGCACTCAATCATATGAACTACATTCTCAGTCATTCAACCAAATGTGATTCTTTTCAATTGTTGACTAAGATAATATCAGTCTGGTTCTTACATGTTCTCACAAAAAATTTTAACGTCTAGATTGGCCAAATGAAGAATTAAATGAAGTACATGGATTTAAATCATCACAACTTCTTCCAACATTAAAGATTAATACTTTCTACAACTTCCATCCAAAACATAATTACTTATCATTTTAAGAAGAATGATAAAGAAAACTACTTAGTCAACTTCCATCCAACACTTAATTGCTTATCATTTTAAGAACAAAGATAAAAAAAACTACTCAGAATCTATGAAGAAAATAAAAACACACTTTAGTTTAAAAGTAGAAATCATTGTTAAACCAACAACAAGTCTTGATTAAAACCAAAAGTAGTTTAAAACAAAAGAAAAAACTTATCTCAAGTCCTCCACCAAACTCTTGAAGTTCCTTTAAATCTCTTCTCTTTTACAACTCTCTCAATATAAAAACTTAAATAAAATGAATAAAATAAATATGTGGTGCTTGAAAATCTCTCCGAACTGACTCCCCAATTCAAGAACTTTTAAACTTTATCTTTTCGAGCACACTTTAAAAGACTCAATCTTCATTCATTTGTAAATCTCCTATTGGTTCCTTAGTGTTTTTTCAAAATATGTCTTGATTCAATGTATTTCTCCAAGAGATGTCTCGTTTCGCAATAATTTTCGTCCATGGTGGTTGTAACCACCTATTAAGCCAATGGGTGCCTCTAAAACCTCTTCAAAATTTGTAAAAATTGAATTTACTCATCAAATAACTGCCCCTGGAGCTTAGGCGCGGCCTTCTCTGTTTAACCGGAGCTTAAGTGTCGGATTTGGCTCTTAGGAACCAAAATACTCTTGCCCAATTTTCTCCTATTTGCTCCAAATTTGATCCTTTTTCACTACTTTAAGCATTTTTCACCTTTCTACCTGTACCTGAAAGAAAAACACACAAATACCTTCCTTTAAAGCGCAATATCACAAAGAATAGGTATAAAAATGTGTCTAAAAATACTATATATTTTAGGTGTATCATGCAGATAGAACACTAAACTATTAAATATCTGATGCAAAAGAATGATACAAAACCAAGATTAATTAGATGGGTACTTCTGATGGAAGAGTTTAATTTTATGGTTGTTGATAAGAAAGGGACTGATAATCAAATTACAGATCATCTATCTAGGCTGGAATAGGAAGAAACACTTGATTTAGAAAAAGAAATTAATAAAAATTTTCCTGATGAACAAATTTATGCTGTTAAATGATGGAAAATACCGTGGTATGCTTATATTGTGAACAATATTATTAGTGGTATTTTACCATAGGGACTGACAAGACAACAAGAAAAGAAATTCATTATGAAAAATCTTACTTTTGGGATGACTCTTATTTTTATGAACAATGCAAATATTTAGTTATGAGAAGATGTGTGCCTTATAAAGAAATACAAGAAATTAGATGTTAATATATATAAACATATATATATATATATATATATATATATATATATATATATATATATATATATATATATATNATACTTATCATTTTTAGAAGAAAGATAAATAAAACTACTCAAAATTCATTTATAATTTTCCAAAAGGAACTTTGGTTTCTCTTCAAAATATGTCTAGATTCGATGTATTTCCCCAAGAGATGCATCTTTTCATGATAATTTTCATCCATGGTGGTTAAAACCACCTATTGAGCCAATGGCTGCCTCAAAAACCTCTTCAAAATTAACAGAAACCGAATTTACTCGTCCAATAACTGCCACCGGCGCTTAAGCGCGGGGCCTTTGGCGCTTAGGCGGGCCCTTCTCTGTTTAACCAGGGCTTAAGCACCAGATTTGGTGCTTAGCCGCCAAAACTCTTTTGCACATTTTTCACATTTTTTATCCAAATTTGATCATTTTTCACTCCTTTAAGCATTTTTCATCCTTTTTACCTATATCTGCAAGAAAAACACAAAAATACCTTCCATTAAAGTCTAATATCTAAAAAATAAGGTATAAAAATGTGTCTAAAAACACTATATATTTTAGGTGTATCACTCATCTTAGGAACTTGCCGACCAAATTAAGCATCTACAATGTTCTGACCCTGTCAAAGGAGAAGAGAGAGTCTCTAGTTACAGCTTTGCTTGACTTAGAGATTTTTTTAGCCAAGTTGGCTAACACATCCTCAGATGAAGTTTTCTTATTGAATGAATAGCTTGGGATAACCTTTACAGATGAAGATTTGCTGCTCGGTACTACCGACCACAATCATCGACTCTACATCTTCGTTAACATTGGTAGATTTGTGTTGTCTAGAGTTTTAGCAGATCCTGGTGCATCACTTAGCTTGATGAGTCTACGGACATTAGCCTATTTGGACATTGAAGCACAAGCACTTACGAACGATAAAATGATGTTAAGAGGATTCAACAAAAAGGGAGAGAGAGCCCTTAGATCGATTACATTATTTACAAANGAGATAAGGAAAACTACTCAGAATCCATGAAGAAAACAAAACCACACTTTAGTTTAAAAGTAAAAATTATTTTCAAACCAACAATAAGTCTTAATTAAAGCCAAAAGTAGTCTACAATAAAAGATAAAACTTATCTCAAATTCTGCACCAAACTCTTGAAGTTCCTTTGAATCTCTCCTCTTTTACAACACTCCCAATGTAAAACTAAAACAAAAGGATAAAGGAAATATTTGGTGTGGTTCTTAAAAATATTTCCACTAACTCCCGAATTTCTCTAAGAACTTTCAAAACTTTCTCTTTTCAAGCACACACACACTTTCAAATTTTCAATCTTCTTTCTTTTATAATTTTTTAATAGGTGACTTGGTATCTCTTCAAAATATGTCTTCATTCGATGTATTTCCCCAAGAGAAGCCTCCTTTCACCAGTAATTTTCATCCTTGGTGGTTGTAACCACCTATTTTTGCCAAACGGTGCCTCAAAAACCTCTTCAAAATTCACAAAACCAAATTTACTAATCAAATAACTACCTCTGGCGCTTAAGAGTGAGGCCTCTGGTTCTTAGGCATGGTCTTCTCTATTTAAGTGGCGCATAAGCGTCGGATCTGGCGCTTAGGCGCCAAAACACTTTAGCACAATTTTCACCTATTTGCTCCAAATTTTATCATTTTTCACTCTTTTAAGCATTTTTCACCTTTTTACTTGTACCTGAAAGAAAAACACAAAAATGCCGTCCATCAAAGTGCAATATCTCAAAAATAGAAATAAAAATGTGTCTGAAAATACTATATATTACAGGTGTTTCAAAATCCCCCAAACTTAAAATGTTACTTGTCCTCATATGACACTTCAACATTTAAAAACCAAATAAGTATGATATGTATATATGAGTTTCTTTAGGAAATATTAAAATTTAGATTTAGAAATATAGTAGTCCAATTTAGAAAAAATATTCAGTAAATGAGATTAACTTAAAGTTTAGAAATTTTTAATGTTAAGAAATATGAAAATATGAGTTCTTATCTAATTCGAAAGTATATGTAGATTTTCCAAATTTAGAAATTTGTCCTTTTATCATCTCTACTTAGAAATTTTTATTTTAAATAATTTTACTCACTATATTATATCACTAAGGTTAGGAGTTTCTCAAGTCTTATACTTTAAAAAGATCAAATGTGGAACCAACTTTTGATTAGGCACTAATCCTTAAGCTTCTCCTCCCTTACATTTTTTTCTTTTTATTTTTCTTTTTCTTTTTCTTTTTTTTTCTTTTTCTTTTTCAAGCAAGGATTACTATATCTGGATAGGCCTTTAGTAATTTTGAATTCCACTTCTCCTTTCCTAAAACAAAGTTTTCATATAAATCTTTTACTTAAGAATATAATAATTGCCTTAAAATTTATTTTAATTAAGGAAATTTAAGTATTAAAAATAGAAGTTTAAATTATCTAAATTTTTCAAAAATACAATTTTTCTTACTAAAAATAGTTACACTATATTAAACATTTTCTACATCAAAAAAGTTTTAACTTAAAGTTTTTCTTCATTACTAAAAATTTTAACTAAATTCTCTTACTCATTTCTAAAATCAAATTTTACTACCCTAATATAACTTCATATACATGATCATTTTTTTTTCAAATACAATTCACTTGTAGCACATTTAAGAACAAATAAAATTCAACTTTTCAAAGTATTTTTCATTCCCCCCCCCCAAACTTAAATTTTTAACAGATTAAACAGTTTAGCATCATATATATATAAGCAGGAATGAAAATTAAAATAACATGCTTATAGGAATTTCTATACCCTAATTATACAAGTATAAAACTAAAATCAGGAGTAAAATTAATTTTGATCAAATTTTCTACTATTTTCATTTCAATTCAACATGTAAAGATTCAACAGACTTCTAAACAGTGGGTACAAACATAAAAGCAAACAAACATACTACTTTGACTTCACAATCTCAGCATAAAAACAAACTCACAAACATGATAAAAGAAAAATATAGGGTTGCAGTTTCTGAAATTTAAATTTAAGATCTAAGTTAGCAAGATTTTTAACTTTTCAAAAGACATAGAATTAAGTTAAGTTCTAAACTAACTAAATCACAATACTAGCCTCACAACAGTTACTACCCTAGAATTTATAAAATAAAATACTAATTAACACAAACATCATAACAACAATAAAACATAAAAGTCCAAAATGCAACACATAGTCTAAATCAACACACAGATGCAAATGTAGCAAGATCAGACCACATAGTCCATAACATAATACAAACATAAAAATAAAATCTCTCAGTCCTACTCCTCGCTCTCTGAATCACCACTATTCCACATTTCTACTTGCTCTTAATCAGGATATCGAGGATATGGAGGAAATTGCACTCCTAGGTCACCCCAAATATGTTTTCCATAGACGAGTTAAATTTCTCTTCATAATCACTCTTTTTCCCATTATACCTATCAGTATGCTCTTTAAAACGCTCTAAATTCTGAAATTTATCAGCGGTATAGTTAATATGATTCATGATTCTCTGTAATAATAAATCTTGGGTCTCAATAGCCTCACCTCTAGATGTAGAATCACGTGAGGTAGATGGTCTAAATGTAGAAACAAAAGAGTTAGAAGCAACAGACGTCTCCATTTCATAGTTCCTAGAAAATCCTCCTCTCCAGTCAAAAATAGAATACTCAGAATAAGTCTTCACATTTACTTTAGTGATGGGCTTTAGAGGTAACAATACTTCCTCCCAACTATCATATTTTACTCCATCCTGCTCACATAAAGAAAAGATAAAGGAAGCAAATCCCAGACATGCAGTAGTAACCGCACTAGCAGAACTAATGATAGTCTGATAAATCAGAGCACCTATGTTGATGAGCTTTCCTTCATGAATACAATGATTTACTATCGCTCTCTCTCTAGTTACCTCACTAAGATGATTTGTTGGAAGCAGACAACAAGAAATAAATTAGTGCTAGGCCTTTGCAGGTGCACTAAACTTTGAAGTTGGGAAGTTGACTCTCCTCTCATTAGTGATCTTCCAGAGTCCTCTTCCAGCAGTCAAGTAAGAAATAAACTTGTCTAGTTTTGCCTCAGTTGGACTATAATTTGCACAGAAACATAAAGTATCAGGTGGAAAATGGTAGAACAAATTGATTACCTTCGGTGAAAAAGGCACCAACTTTCCTCAAACCATAACTCTATTGTCTTCAGCCTAAGAGAGGTTTGCATAGAACTCCCTAACAACAGAAATAACTGCAATAATAGAGAAACAACAAAATTATTCCCACTATTGGTGAACAATTAATTCTTCCATGACTCCACTTGGATTTTTAAAACAATGCTTCTAAATTATTTTTCATGACGGTAATGCATCACTGTACCGATCCTGAGCCTTCAAACTTTCAAACTTGCTCGAATCAAAAGGGATCTTTCTTTTACTCATCTTCATTCTTGGCGCCATTCTATAAATTTTATAAATTCCAAAAATAACTTCAAAAATCAAGTATGAACTACTAAACTAAAATTCCAAAAGCACAAACTACACTTCCTATGCAATTTCCATAGATTTTTCCTCATTTTTCACCATGAATAGTGAATTTTGTAAGTTCTCCAAATGTACTCAAAATACACGATGAAAATCCAAAATTTTTGCATAGAAGTAAAGCTCTTACCTCAAGAAACTTGAATATAGCAAATTTTTCTTGATTCCACAAGGAAATCTCCACTTAAAAGTGTGTCCTAGCCTTTCTAAATGGTGAACTTGAGAGGAAGAAAATGACGGGAAGGTAAAAAATGACATTTTTTGAGTGAAATTTTTACTTTTAACCATTCCCAAACTAGTTTTCGTGAACTGGCGCTTAAGCGCGGGTAAGTGGTGCTTAGGTGCTTGCCTCTAGGGTTAGCTCGCAGTTAAGCATGAGATGTGGCGCTTAGGCGCCAGTGAATCATTTTTAATATTTTCAAATTTAAGTTAAATGCACTATTTGCCTAAGTATTCCACCCCTAAATGGTCTCATAACAATTCAATGATTTTTTTCAACTTCCTACAACTCTCCTCTCTCTCAAAATTCTCATATATAACTATCTTAATTTGAGGCTAAAAATAACAAAAATTTTGACACAAACAAACTTATATTAATTCACAAACGAGTACAAATACATTTAACACTTAATTCTCACTCCAAAGAGTCTTGGATGGGAAAATTTCCTAAATACAAATACTTAAGAATCATTTCATAATTAAACACATAAGTAACAAAAAGACAAAAAAACATGACTTAAACACTACACACTTAAGAACAACAACTTCTAACGCACAAATTCTAACACATAACTTAATTCCATTTTTCATTCCTAGGAACAAATTCTTGTCTTTCATTAGTCAGTCCAAGAATATAGAGTTGATAAAACGGACGGTGGTGATGAGCTCTAATGCTATCTTCTTCAATCCACTTCTGCTTAACGAACATTGCCTTATTTGCTTCCTCTATATAACTAGTGTGGCTAAATTGCATCTTTAAATGTCATCTAATATGCTCTAGATGTGCGTGAAACTCAAGTACCTTGGTCTTTTGTAAAGTCATGGTATTCTCAATTTTGTTGATCTTCTCTGATATCCATTCAATACTAACGGCTAAGAAACTGTTATACATCTCTTATGTACTTTGACTAATGAATCTCTTCCTCATTGTTCCTTCCTTCTTCTTCAAGTCCATCTCTTATGAAGACATTTTCTCTAAATCTTTCTTTCACTTAGAGTTTTAGGGCTCAAAAAGATCTGGCATGAAATTCCTTCACAAAACCCTTCCTTTTATAGGCCTAAATCCTCCTCATAACTTCTAGGCACATCTAGGAACTGCTTTGGCACGTTTTTAAAAACTAATTGGTGGTTAAACCTTATAGAATATTAATTTTGCATTTGTGTTTAAACTGTCGTGCTTAAACGCCGAATCTCGACGCTTAAGCGTCTGTGCACATTTTTGCACCAGTCAACTTAACATCTAAATTCTCATTCTAACATGTCTAGGTAATTAAAAAAAGTTTTAAAATCAGTACTAACACATAATAGTCTAAAAAATACTACCCTAATTTTCTTAATCACACATAAAACAACAATCAAAACAAAAACACATTGATAACTATGGGTTGCCTCCCACAAAGTGCTTGGTTTTACGTGGTCAGTCCAACGTAACCAGTGCTTATTCCGGTTAACCCAACATCATTCCATCATTAAATTTATGCTGGTCCCCTATAAAATAAGGTTTCAGTCTATGACCATTAACTTTAAATATTTTCTCAGACTTAGGATCTTTAATATCCACAACTCCACAAGGATAAACTTTTATCACAACAAATGAGCCCATCCACCTGGACTTAAGTTTTCTTGGAAATAGTCTTAACCTTGCATTATATAGCAAAACTTGTTGCCCTCACTAAAATTTTTTAATAAGAATCCTTCGATCATGCCACATATTCATCTTTTCTTTATGAATTTTAGCATTCTCATAAGATTCATTCCTTATTTTTTCAAGCTCTTTTAATTGTAATAATCTTTTCTCACAAGAATCTTTCAAACTATAATTGAACTCTTTAATTTCCCAATATGCTTTATGCTCAAATTCAATTGGAAAATTGACAAGCTTTTCCAAATATTAGCCTATGTGGGGACATTTCTATAGGAGTTCTATATGCAGTCCTATAAGCCCACAAAGCATAGTCAAGTTACCCACCAATCCATTTTTATTAGATTAACAAACTTTTCCATAATTCTTTTAATTTCTTGATTGGATAATTCAACCAAACCACTTGTCTGAGGATGATAAGCAGTAGCAATCCTATGATTATATGATATTTATTTAATAACTTTTCCAAATGGCATTTCTGAAATAATTTCCCCCATCAGTTATGATAACTCTCGGCATTCCAAATCTACAAAATATATTCATTTTAAAAAATTTTGCAACATTTTGAGCATCACATCGAGGTAAAGCAGCAACTTCTATCCATTTGGATACATAGTCCACTACTAACAGAATATATAAATTTCTTAAAGATGATATAAATGGTCCTATGAAATCTAATCCCCAAACATCAAATATTTTAACTTCTAGCATATAATTGAGAGGCATCTCATTTCTTCTAGAAATATTGCGTCGACATCTATCACAAGTTTTGATATAAGCATTAAAATATCTAAAAATTGTAGGCCAATAGAATCCAGATTGTAAAGTTTTGTATGTTTATTTATCAACACCAAAATGTCCCCCAAAATTAGACTTATGATATTTTTGGATAATCTCATAAGTTTCTTCTAATGATACAAATCTTCAAATAATCAGATCCTTTCCTTATTTAGATAAAAATGGGTCATCCCAAAAATAAGTATTAGCTTCAGAACTAAATTTTCTCTTCTGTTAGTATGTTTCATAGGGTATAATATCACTAATAAGAAAGTTTACAATGTCGGCATACCACGGAACATGCCACTCATTAATAGTGAACAAATTTTCATCTGCAAAATGTTCTATAATTTTTTTTTCAAAATAGAGTATAGCTTATCTTACTCGAGCCTGAACAAATGATCAGTAATTTTAATTTTCAATCCCCTTCCGATTTACTATTTCAAAATCAAATTCTTGTAGAAGAAGAATCCATCTTATAAGTCTAGGTTTAGCATCCTTCTTTTTCATTTAATACTTAATAAAAAAATGATCTGTATGCACTATATAGTAAGTTCCAATCAAATATGATCTAAATTTATCAAAAGCATATACTATTGCTAATAACTCTTTTTCAATTTTTGTATAATTAATTTGAGTTTCATTGAAAGTTTTATTAGCATAGTAAATTATTTTGAAAATTTTATCACATTTGTCCTAAAACAACTCCAATAGCATAATCACTAGCGTCACACATCAATTCAAAAGGTTTTTCCCACTATGGAAAAACTATAATTGGTGTAGTGATTAATTTTTCTTTTAATAACTTAAAAGCTTTTAGACATTCCTCATCAAAATTAAAAATTACATCTTCCTCCAGTAAATGACATAAATTTTTAACATATTTTGAAAAGTCTTTAATATATCGCCTGTACAATCCAACATGTCCTAAAAAACTCTTAATTCTCCATACATTTGTTGGATAAGGTAAATTAGCAATCACTTGAATTTTAACAAGATCTACTTCCATACCATTCTCTGATATTTTATGTCCTAATACAATTCCTCCTGCTTCCATAAATTGGCATTTTTCCCAATTAAAGACTAAATTTATTTCTTCACAGCGCTTAAGAATTTTAGATAAATGTTCCAAACATGAGTCAAATGAAGTTCCAAACACTGAAAAGTTAGCCATAAAGACTTCAATCCCTTTTTCAATTAAATCACAAAAAATTACCAGCATACATCTTTGAAATGTAGCAGGGGCATTACATAAACCAAAGGACATTCTTCTAAAAGCAAAAGTACCATAAGAACTGATAAATATTATTTTCTCTAGATCCTCAGGTGATATTTGAATTACGTGATAACCAGTATATCCATATAGAAAAAAAAGGTATTTATGCCCAGCTAGTATCTCCAGCACTTGATCTATAAAGGGTAGTGGAAAATGATCTTTCCTAATGGCAAGATTTAATTTTCTATAATCAATGCATATTCACCACCCAATAACTTATCTAGTAGGTTTTAACTCATTATGTTCATTCACAGTTATAGTTAATCCTCCTTTCTTAGGAACATAGTGAATTGGAATAACCCATGCACTATCTAAAATAGGGTAGATAATTGCAGCATCTAACCACTTTAAAATTTCTTTCTTAACAACTTCTTTCAAAATAGGATTCAATCTCCTTTAAGGATCTGCCCTTGGTTTGCAGTTCTCTTGCATATGAATTCTATGCATACAAATTGAAGGACTGATTCCTTTAATATCAGCAATTGTCCATCCAAAAGCTTTCTTTAAATTTTCCAAAATTTTTATCAATCTTTCTCCTTCTTCCAATGTTAACTTTGAGGAAATTATAACTGGTAAAGTAGAGGAATCTTCTAAAAGGGCATATTTTAAATGATAAGGAAGTAACTTTAACTCAAGTTCTGGAGGTTTTTCAATAGATAAACAAAATGATTTATCTTTGTCTATCGTGTACTAAATTTCAAAACTTTCTCGAACATAGTTTGAATCTTCCTTAAAATGGTCTTCACATTGATCTTATTCATCTTCTTGCTCGTGTTCCAAAACTTTTTTTTCAGATTTTTCTTCATAATTAGTTTTGAAATGGCATTCACTTAGATATCTTATAACATCCATTCCATAACATTCATCATCTTTACCTTTTGTAGGGTATTTCATTGATCTTGAAATATTGAAAGTAACAGCTTGATCATTGACGTGCAATGTTAATTCCCCTTTCTGTACATCAATCATTGCTCTTCCTGTGGCTAGGAAAGGTCTCTCCAAAAAGATAGGTATCTCTTTATCTTCCTTTATATATAGCACAATTAAATCAACAAAAAAGATAAATTGATCCGCTTTCACTAGAACATCTTCTATAACTCCTTTAAGGTATGTTATTGAACGAGCTGCTAACTGCAGAGTTATAGTAGTAGGGGTTATTTCTCCTAATCTCAATATCTTGAATATTGATAATGGCATATGGTTAATGCTTGCACCTAAATCGCATAAAGTCTTCCTATAAAATTTTTCTCCTATTGCACATGGAATTGTAAAGCTATCACGATCTTTAAGCTTTTCAGAAAACTTCTTCTGAATTAAAGAACTGCACTCCTCACTAAGTACAACAGCCTCGTTATCTTCAAACTTCTTTTTCCTATTGAGAATATCATTCATAAACTTTACATAGCTCGGCATTTGTTCTAAGGCTTCAGCAAATGGAATATTAATTGTAAGCTTCTTTAATATTTCTAGAAATTTTAAAAATTCCTTATCCAACTTTTACTGACAAAGTCTTTGAGGAAATGGAGGTGTTTGTTTTTCCAAATCAATTTTCAGTGGAGAAATTGGTCATTCAGAATCTTTTGGAGCATCCCTTTTTTATTCTTCAATTTCTTCTTTCTCTACTTCAGTTTCTTTTTTAACCCTACCTTTCAACTCTCTTCCACTTCTAAGTTGAACGACTTTTACTTGCTCTTTATTCTAATTTTTCAGATTTGATTTAGTATTGCTAGGAAGTGTTCCTTGGGATCTATTACTTAATGAATTTTCTATTTGCTCAAGTTGATTCTCAATATTTCTAATTGTAGCTCCTTGACTTTATAATTTATTTCTCATTTGTAACACCACTTCTTCTATAGATAACTTCTTCTCCTTAAATTGTGAATAACTTTTAAAACCTGGAGGATAAGTTGATCTATAATTATTATTCCCTTGGTTATTCCAATTTCCCAATGGGTTTACTTGGTTGTTCCCCCATTGCTGATTATTACCACCTGAATTGTTATTCTAGTTAAAGTTAGGATAGTTCTTTTCAACAAAGGTTATACTAATTCGAATATGGGTTATTCTGCTTATTATTTATGAGATTCAAAGTTTTCAATGATGCTTGAGAATCTACCATTTGGCCTAATAAATTCTCATCAATCATGGAAATTGGTTGAGAAAAATTCATTCCAAATTGGTCTAATATCCTTGAAAATACAACAACCTGATTTGCTAACTTAGTAAATGCATCAGATTCATGAATATTTGCTACTTACTTTGAATTCACCCTCTCAGAAGGCCATTGAAATTTATTGGTACCCATTTCTTGAATTAAAGCTTAGGAGTCATGAAATGGTTTTGACATCAATGAACCATCAGCAGTGGCATTCATAATTGATCTAAGAGATCCAACTAATCCATTATAAAAAGTTTGAAATATTAAATAATTTGGTATAACATGGTGTGGAAACTTCCTTAAGAGTTCTTTAAATGGTTTCCATGCTTGATAAATAGATTCCCCTTCAATATAATTAAAGTATTTAATATCATTTCTATGCTTCATAGTTTTTGATGGAAAATATTTAGCAAGGAATTTTTGTGCTAAATCACCCCAAGTTTTGATATATCCAGGTGTACTGCTTGCAACCAATTTAAGACAAGTCATTTAATGAATTGAAATTCATAACCCCAAATTAGCCTTGTCCCAAAATTATAAATTTGGGATAATTTTTAGCATGAACTAAGATTATAATTTTTGGCATATTTTTAGCATGAACTAAGACTACTGTTTTAAGTGTCAGGGGATTCATACAGTTTGCACTGTGGCGTGTTAATTAGAGTTTACAGGTTAGGATCGACTACAACAAAAGGCATTTGAGCAATGCAAAACCATGACACTTGCAACTGTTGTCTTCAAAGGTTAACTATTAGTGTTGTCACAAAAATAAAATAACTAAAAAATTAAATACTTACCACCTCTATCTTATAGAAAAAAATGATCTTTCATAGTGACAAGATTTGATTTTCTATAATCAAAGCACATTCACCACCCTGTAACTTATCTAGTAGGTATTAGTTCAATATGTTCATTCATAGTTACAATTACTCCATTATTATGAATGCAGTGAATTGGACTAACCCATGCACTATATGAAATAGGGTAGATAGATTCAACACCTAACCACTTTAAAATTTCTTTCTTAATAACTTCTTTCATAACAAGATTCAGTCTCCTTTAAGGATCATCCTTTGGTATGCAGCTCTCTTCCATATGAAGTCTGTGCATACAAATTGAAGGACTGATTCTTTTAATATCAGTAATTGTCTATCCAAAAGCTTTCTTAAATTTTTTTTAGAATGTTCATCAACCTTTCTTCTTCTTCCATCATTAATTTTGAGGAAACTATAACTGTTAAAGTAGAGGAATCTCCTAAAAAGAAATATTTTAAAAGTTTAGGTAAAAATGGTCGGGGAGAGAGGGTCACCTTGCTTCAGCCCTCTAGTAGCCAAAAAAGAGCCCCATGCTTGCCCATTAATATAAATGGAGTATCTATTATTGAGAAGCCATCTATGAATGAGAGAACAAAATTTAGGCTGAAACCCTCTAACAAAAAGAACACTTAGGATGAAGTCCCATTCAATAGTATCATAGGCTTTTTTTCATCCAGTTTATAAATTATATTTCCTCCCTGCGTCCAGGTCAAGTAGCAGCTCTTGGAAAAGAAGTGTATTGTCAGTAATAGATCTCCCCTTGATAAATGCAGTTTTGTTAGGGCAGATAAGCTTATCCAAGTGAGGTTGGAGCCTGCTCACTAAAATTTTGCTAATAGTTTTACTGATCACTGAGGTTAAATAAATGGTCTTGAAATGATCTTAGTTCTTCTGTAAATCGGTCTTGGGTACCAGCTCAAATTTGGAGTCACTAAAGTAATTAGCGAGGTTGTTTCCTTGAAAGAAGCTATTGATGACCTCTATCACATCAAATTTAATCATGTGCCAAGACTTCTTGTTAAAATCAGTAGTATAACCATTAGGACGTACTATCTTAGAGCAGTCAATAGATTTCAAGGCCATCAAGATATATTTTTTAGAGGGGGGAACAGTCAACTTTAAGCTTCTGATGAGATCAACCTCCTTAGTGAAGTAAGTACCATAAACAAGAGTTTTGGGTTCAGGTATATGATGCAAGAGCTGACCATAGTAGTGAACTGTATTATAAAAAATAGAAACATTATCTTGTAGCCAATCTCCCTCCTTAGTCTGAATAGAATGAATGGTATTACATTTTCTTCTGTATTTGATGTAGGCAAGCTAAAATTTAGTATTCCTGTCCCCATCAGTAAAAATAGTTATAGAAGCTTTCTGATTGAGGAGTTGTTCTTGGTTTTCCATAGCAGTGAGGAGTTTTTTCTGAGCAGTAAGAAGTATGATTTTCTCAGTAGTCCCATTTTAAACATTAATTTCTAATTTCTCCACCTCTTGTTCAGCAAAAGACACAGTAGAAAAAAAAATCCAAAGGTGTTTCAGCCCAATTTTCCAAAGGCTTTACTCACTTTGATATGGAAAAGACAGAGTTTGACAAGGGGTCAGAGTGGTTGAGGAAGGAAGGATGAGATGACCACATATTCAGGAATCTAAAAGGAATATGCTAAACATGATTTTGATTGGATGTAATAGAAATGAGTAAATGATTATGATCAGACCCAGCGAGAGGTAAATGAGGGACAAAGGTGAGGAGATAATGGTGGAACCAGTGATCATTGACCAGAATTCTATAAAGCCTTTCCCAGATGTGTCCTCTATTTCAAGTGAAAGGGGGACCCTGAAAACCCAGATCAAATAAACTAGCCTTCTGGATATTATCATTGAAGGTTGTCTCTTTGGAAATTTTAGGGATCCTGCCCCTATATTTTCAGCAGCAAAAGTAATATAGTTAAAGTCACCCCTACCAACCAAGGGGAGTGCATTTGTTCACTAATCATTTGAAGACCAAGCCATAACTCTTTTCTGTCCTCTTTGTGGCAGCCAACATATATCAAAGTGACATAACACAAATGACCTTTAACTTGGAGGGATAAATGAATAAATTGGTGATGATCCACAAGGCAACACCACTGGATCTCTTTTATACAAAAAAACTAGATTTTTTTATTAGTATTAGCAAATTAAGTTAACTCAGGGAACTTACTTATAAATCTCTGAGAATTTGTGTGAACCATAGGTTCAAGAATAATAAAAAACCATGTTTTGTATTTTTTATTAAAATCTATAAGTCTACTAATAGATTGAGGATGGGCCATGCCCCTTATATTCCAGCAAAAGAATCTAATCATTTTGTTGGATGAGATGTAGTGAAGGCTGAGATCTTGATCTGGTTCTTCCTCTGAAAGGAGGGGTAGATGGGTCAGGCAAATTCTTGCCTCCAACCAAACCTGCGTTACCACCAATTTTTAATTTCTAAGCTTCTGAGTCCTATTTCTTTTTCTTCGTGGATGTATGTACTTGTCAGTCCGCCTCCAAGTGGTGTTGCATTTCTTCAATTTTGCCTTCATCAAAGATAATCAGGTCTGTCGGTGCTATTTATGGTTAGAGGAGTTGCCTGTAAGAAGCTGTCGGTCAGCAGAATGAAAATCTCGCCGCCCACTTCGGAAGGAAATTTTAATTTACAAATATATTTAGTTTAGAAAAATATGAAATCAAAATGACCCCATATTTTTCATAGTTTAAATGAAAGAGCACTGCTATATCCATCCCAAAAGATAAACACAAGACTTAAGGATGAGTCTCGATCAAAGAAACTAAGGAATATACCACATCTATTGGGTCTACAAAACCTTTGTATTTGTCGACAAGTTCCCTTATTTAATATAAAGAATTAAATAGGGTTTATATTAAGCTATGTTGAGACATGCTTCCTATAAGGGCAAGCCCCTATAGTTAATTGCATCTTAAATGACAACAGTCACCTATGAAGACTCTCGATAAAAATCAAGAAATATTTTCTTCAAAGAGTTTCAAAGGGTAGGACTTTTCAATGAGATCTAACGTAGAGGTGTCAAAGAGGATTGGTTCAAGTTTGGAACATTTTGTTGTAGAGTCCAAAGGAGGAAGAACTAGGGGATGTCATGGATCCAGAGCAGTGACATCCCAAGCTATCCTAATCTAGGAATAGTCAACAAGAAAGTCCTATGGCTAGACCCTAGGCCACTAAAGATGGAAAATCAAACCTCAACCAAAAATGAGGTCAACAACTATACCAGTTTGGGCAACCGTTATTGACATTACTTTCGAGTTGGATCTAGTCGAAGAATGACAACCACTGGGGACATTACCCAAAACTTCAAGGTGAGAATTAGAATTCAGGTACTGACCCAGGAAGCATTAAAAGTGCAAAGGACTTGGGAATACATTATGAGATATTGTGAAAAATTTATGAGAAGGGAGTAAGGCAGAGGCCTATCCCGAATACTAAGATTTTGTGAGGAGTGTGGCACTCCACAGAGATTGTGACAAAATTATGCTGACAGAGACATTTGTGTTGCAAAAGAGGAGAGTGTGGAACTTCAAATTTGAGTGGAATCAATTTAATAAATTTATTATTTTTGTTGTTTTCTGTATCATCGTTTGATTATGAGGATATTTTTTCAAATTTAATCTCCATTGATTAATTTTTTTCAGAAAAAAAATTTATTTAATTTTTATTATCAGACTTTAGTTGTATCATCCTGTGTTCATTATAATTTAAAACCAACGTGTGGTTTTACGGCTCTTTATCCATTGCACAAAAATGGAAATATGATAAATATACTAAAATCTAAAAAAACTTCATTAAATTGATTCAAATATGTGCTGCAAACTGAACACATGTCAAAGCTGTCAAAAGGTAACATGTTGAATACATTCTGAAGAGTCAAATGTTGAATACATATCAATATTGAGTACATCTGAAACATTATATATCATATCTATCATATCGTGATGGAAGACAAAAGTTATAAGAACTATTTATCTGTGCTCTAGAGCGAGCTCATGATTAAGCTGACCTTCTAAGCCACGCTCCAAGACAAGAATTCCTTTTGCGTGCACTTATAGGTACAACTCTCTCATACCTCGTCTGGACATAGTTCTTCCAATTTTGGGTTTGGATGGAATCTATGTGGTATCTTGCTTTCATCCATTCTTCTTAACGTAACAGAACCATCCGGTCCGATACTCATGATCAAGTTGACTTTATAAGTCACACTCCCGGACAAGAATTCTTTCGCGTGCACTTAGAGGTACAACTCTCTCATGGCTTGTATGGGCACAGTTCTTTCAAATTTGGGTCTGAACAGAATCCATGTGGTATCTTGTTGTCATCCATTCTTCTCAATATAACATAAACCATGCGGTACAACACTCCTAGGATGCAATGTTTCGCCAAATCTACTCTTTTTTCTTTCAAAATTAAAACTGAACCCCCTGGCAACGGAATTTCAACAGATCTTCAAAATTCTCAAGGACCAACAATTTCAATTTCTTTTCAAAATAAAATATTGCTCTTGCTCATATTGGACACTGTATAGAAGGGCTTGATAAAATGATGGTGATTAATATGTGGAGGAATGTAGTCTCTTTCCTCATTTATGTTGACGATGCAGATGTTTAGGATGCAATTTGTCGGTAGTATGCTCCACTTGACCATTCTCTTAATAATCCTTTTTATCGTGGAAGGTAGAGGATCCACCACGTCATATCATAGGATACCCAGGGGGTTCCCTAGCCTGTCCCTTACAAAATTATAGCAGCAACCACATTAAATTGTAATCCTTCCCTTGCCCCTCATCCATTTCTAGGGCTCTGAGTAGGTCTTCTTCATTAATAGGTTGACCCAACCTCTATTCCTCAAGTTGAACACACAGTCGAGAATCCTCCTCTCATCAGTTTCGGAGAAAACCCCTTTGTGTAGTTCCAAACCTTCTAAGATGTTAACGAATTTGCCTTGAATTTCCTCATAAAACACAAACTCTCTTTTCTTGACTTTTCTCATTCTTTCTAACTCTACAATATGAATCCTTCGCAATCGTTTGGGCTCCTCCCACATTTCAATCTCTGTGGGAAATCTTGTTTTCTTTCGCTCTGTATACAGTGGGATGTATTACTTAGAATCATGGTGCTCGCCCTCTCAGCATCCTATGTCAGAAGTTGTATACTCCTCAAAGGTACAGTAATGCTCCAAATGGATGAGGCTACATTCTGAGCACTCCACAAATGCCCCTGCTATTGATTCTTGTCTTGCAATCCTGGAATTGCACGTTGTGCAACCCATGCAAATCTCATCTGGAGTCTATGGCAGTAATGGCTTTGTGACAAACTTTGACTCATCTTACGTGAAGGGCAGACTGGTAGAAGTTTCCCTCATGCATGGACCATAGAACCCCTCCTCAAGAATCGGGGTAAGTGTCGCCTGTGCTTCTTTTATGAATCTTTGCTCCTAACATAAGAAAGCTCTATGCTTACGCATGTTGGCGTTATGACATTGTGTACTTCTAAGCAGCGCATCCGATACTCTTTATTCATCGGAACTAACCAAGTTTCCTGTCGGTGCAGTGATCATGGACTGTAAACTACTAGTTCTTTCCATTGGATGTTGTAGCTTCTATGCTTTCTTCCTCTTCATTGAGGAGTCTTCCATAGATGACAATGTCTGTTATATCCATTGAGATTGCCAACTCCAATCTAGTGATCAATCAATGCTTCATATTCTACTCATTATTTGTGCATGGCTCTGTCAGGTTATAAGAGAATCTCAACATACCCTGATCTAGTGTAATAAAAATCAGACCAATTCTTGTGTTTCCTAGTATAACTATCTTTGATGCTTTGTCCTTTTTGGGTGATGAGGCACCATCAAAGTACATTTCCCAACCTCTGGCACTGGACGACTCTATTTGTAATATCTGCTCATCTGATCGATCAACATTGAGTGGGGAACCGGCTAGATTTGGGTGTACTGCAAGAAAACCTGCTAAAATCTTTCCTTTGATAGTGTGTAGGGGAACAAAAGTTTTATCAATTTGTAATAAAATCATTGACTACCTTGCTAAGCATCCATAAAGTATTGGTCGGGTCATCAAATAATGCAATGGATTAAATTTCAAAATAAGGGTCGCCTTATAAGAAAGCATGTATTGTCTAAGCTTCTAGGAGGCAAAAACTAAACCTAGACATTATTTCTCAATAGGCGGATACTTTACCTCCGTCGGTATTAGGCAGTGACTCATATAGTAGAATGTGTTCTTCTTACTCTCATCATTGACCTGAGCTAAAAAGGCTCTGAGAGAGTCATCTAAGGCTACGATATAAAGTATCAGAGATCTGCCCGAGATAGGGGCTGCCACAGTAGGATGTGTCATTAAATATTACTTAATATCTTTAAAGGCTCGCTGACATTTCTCTTCCTAAATGAATTTGGTGTCCTTTTTAATTAAGGTCGAGAAGGCTGACACCTACCTGAGAGATTAGAAATCAAGCATCTTAGGTATGCCAACTTTCCTTGCAAAGAGAATAGTTGTTCAAGGTTTTAGGAGTAGGCATTTCCAAGATAATTGTAATCTTATCTAAATAGATCTTGATTCTCGATAGCAGATAATGAAACCTAAAAATTTCTCGTAGGTAACACCGATGGAACACTTTAAGGGATTTATAATAAGATTATATTGTTGTAATTGTTTGAACACGATCTTCAAATCGTACAAATGGTATATTGTCGACACTATTTTAGTTAAGTAGTGGAGTTGCCCATTGGAAGCTATTGATCCCCGGAATCGAAATCTTGTCACTCGCTTCAGAAGGATATTTTAATATACATATATATATATATATATATATTNTTCATAGTTCAAATAAAAGAGCACTGCACCTCAAACCCTATATCTATCCCGAAAGATAAATACAAGAAATTAGGGTAAGGCTCGATCAAATAAACTAAGAATTATCTGACACCCGTTTGGTCTACGAAAACAATTTATTTGCTAACAAGTTCACCTATTTAATACAAAGAATTAAGTAGGGTTTATATTAAGCCTACTTGTAACATAGACCAAACTTGTCATATATATGTTACCTCCTCCAAGAGATTCCCGATCATTCGATAAAGATGTCTTAATTTAGTTGCAACTGTTCTTTTGTGATGTTTGTGATTAATTTTTGAGTTGCCTTATATTTTCAATGTTGAGGCGGTCAATTTTATCTTGGCTGATTTTAGTTTTGGTTTTGATGTTACAGCTATCCTAGCAGTTTTGGCTATCATGCAGGGTGTCATCATTGCTTAACATACAAATTTTATAAGCATAGAAATACTGTGTGGAATGTACAAGAAAATACGGTACTGTAACCTGTCAAAGCGTACATGGTGACTCTTCTCATTCCCCCACCTGGAAGGTCAGTACTTACAAGGCATGTATATAATATTGCAAGGAACATAAATTGCAAGAGTAGATGAAGGTTTATTTAAATTCAGAAAATAGGATTTTCAAAAATTGATTTATTTAACTTTCCAAACTAAAGTTTTTATTTATGAGGGAATTATTAGAGGTTTCCTAAAGTCAGAGAAATACTTAGAAAAAACTTCATGAATTTTTGAATTAAATTGTTACTATTATTTTAATAGGAGAATAAGGAAAATTTATTTTTAAGCTTCTAAAAATTTATTTATAACTAAGGAAGATTGGAAAAAAATATTTTAATGAGTCCCAATTGATTAGAGAACAATTAGACACATTCTAAAATATTTTGATATTTTTGGGATTTTTAATAATTTTTTAGTTATTTTAAATCCAAAATGAAGTTAAAAAAACAAGTACTTTACCAAAAAAAACTTTTATTTTTCCTAAGTTCCTTAATTACAAGGAACTCAGAAAACACTTTTCAAAATTTTCCCAAGTGTATTTAATTTATTAAAATTATTTTTGCACAAAATACAAGGTCTCTTAGAAAATCAACTTTAGTACTTGGACTTAGTCAAATAATTTTCAAATTTTTATAGTGGATAAATATAATTTTTATGAACAATGTGGGATTGATTTTGTCAATTTTTTATAAGTATTTAATTTACATGAATTAATACAAGATATTACATTTAATTAAATATATAAATTCACAAGAAAATTTAAAATATCATGATATTTTACCTAGACTTCTCTGACCACAGGAAACCAACCAAAATTATTCTCATACATTTTCAAGTGATATTTTGATTTATATAATTAAGGTAAGCAAAAATGGTTACCCTAACTTGAAAATTAGGCCAAGAAGCATAGAGATGCTCTCTGAGCTTGGAAAAATCAAAGGGCATTCCCTCTGTGATGAGGAATGAATCCTAAAAATAGCAAGTCATGGTGAGCCTTCTTTAGTCATGAAGAATTTAAATACCACAGAGGGTATTTAATTAATTAAAAATCATATGTTTAACAAATAATTTTTATTTTTAGTCCACATTATTCCCCCTTGTTCACTAAGCAATAGGGCATTTTTCATTATTTTTATGATTTTTTTATGTAAAGATCTGATTTTTTAAAGCTCTATTGTTTAAGTAAATCAAGAAATCCACATTTATTTACTTATCCAGCTCAGCGCCAGCGCATCCTAGGCAGCTCTGAACCGCCCATGTGTCGCTCCGCCACTTGATGTCGCAAGCCAGGTAGCCTCCATGCAGATCGCGCTTTATGAACCATATCTTTGTTTGGCTTCATCAGGATCGTTCACTGAATAAACACGCAATCAGACGACATTTGTTCATCATCCCCAAGTGACCTAACCCATGAGCGGTGCACACTAAAATGTTAAGATTTTCATCTAGACTCAACCAAATCACAGGGGGTTTTTTCTAAACCTTCATCTACTTAAGACAAACCTATCTATATGGTTAATCGAGTATGAAATCAAGCCATTGCACATGAAGAGTTAAAATAAGCTCGAATTACGGTTAGAGTTTAATACCTTTATCTGAGAGGTGAAGCGTTAATCAGATGGTTGTGGTAGCTTTGATAAGTTCCAATAAACCTCCAGAGGAAGTCCCAAGCCTTGGTGATTCTCTAAGTATGAATTTTATCAAAGTGGGTTTCAGGTGTTGGTCTATAGCTATGTTAGAAGCTATTTCAGAGGGGGCTTTTGCGGGGAATCAGCTTCTCTCACTGTGGGGATGGTATGTACACAATTAATTAAAATTTTGTGCACTATGGTGGAGTGGAGAGATTTGTCTTAGTTTTAGGGTAAATTTCAGTGGAGAAATTGACTCTAAGAGGTGGCTATCAGTCGCTGAGAGCTAGGAGATTGCACTTGGGATGGTTTGGAGAAGCTCTGATGATATTTTGGTAGAGTTTCCTTAAGGTTCCAAGAACTCTCATCCTTGGTCATGGAGAGGTCCATTTAAATCCATGGCTGCCTGGTGGAGCTCTGTGTATGGAGTTGGGTGTTAAAGCTTTCTGAGGTGGAGGGAAGAAAGGCTTCAATTGCCAATGGGAGTGAGCCAAGTCAGGGAGGTTTAATTTTGGGTTTTGGCCATTTAAGGGCTCCCTTTGGTAAGTGATGGTTGGCCAGAGTTTTGTCACTTCTTGGCTCAGGGAGGTCAGGGAGTTGCTAATGATGGTTAACTCCTAAGGGTAAGTGATGAAGAAGAAGATATTTTAGTTTAGGCCAAATATGGGGTGAAATCCCTTCAATTAAGGGACCATTAGTCCATAGCTCACCTTAGCTGGTTTAGGTGGGTCTATCCTAGACCATAGAGTGTACTTGAGGGCTGTGGAGTCATCAAATTAGTGACTTAGTCATAGTTAAGTCAATTTTAGTACATGGGTCCAATTTGGGTCAAAATGGCCAAAAGTTGGGTTTCGATTAGGCTAGCCATGACTTTGAGCCCAATTGCTTGAGCAAAATTGTGTAAATGATTGTCATGAATATTTTTAGTGAAGGATTGAAGTAATTTTAAGTTCAATTGGAAGCTCAATTTGAAGGATTTTGGGATTTTGGTCAATTGGGCATGTTGGACCAGACTTGGGTCTAGGTTGGTCTAAAGCTGGGGCTAAGTCCAAATTTATAGTTGTGAATGGTCTATAGGAATATCATAAAGTGTTTCCAACATAAATTGGGTGTCAAATTTGGGGCTAGGGCATTCGATTTGGTGGAATTTGGAGATAGCCAATTTGGGGCAAATTTGGGAATTTTGAACTTGTGTTAAGATTAAATAAAATTGTGGCTTCAAAAAAGCCAATTGAAAGTTCAATTTGGTGTGTAGGTGTGTTATAAAGAGTTTAAGATTCAAATTGGAGCAAATTGAGTAGGCTATGGGGTTCAATTAGGGGGGATTAGGTCATAGGGCAAAAATTGGTGGTTTGATTTGGATCAAAATTTAGCTCAAACAATGGGCCAATTAGGCTTATATTTGGTTTGGATTGATCAAAATAAAGATGAATTTGAGTTTATAATTGAAATTGAGGGGAATTGGGGATAAATTGATGGGCATTTGAGGTGAATTTAGGGAAATTGGGTCTTTAAAGACAATTTGTTGGTTTTGGTCAAAATGGTCAAATTGGCCAAATTAGGTTCCAATGAGGGGTTCTAAATGGGTTTTGGAGATATTTGTAGTGATTTTGGAGTTGTTTGGAAAGTTTTTGGTGCCAAGGGTGTTATTGTAATTTTGGCAAATTTAGACGTATTTTGGTAATTTTGGAATTTTTTGGTGGATTTGAGTAATTTGGGTATTTTCAAATGATTTAAAATGGTTTTTGAATAAATTTGGGTATTTTTGATAAATTTGAGGATTTTCACAAAATTTAGGGTTTTGAGGGCGTTTAGGTAATTTGGGTGGATTTAGGGGCAAAAGGCCAAGTAGGACATTTTTGGTAGAATTGGGGTGTCAACCACCATGTACGAGCTATGGACCAATGAAATCCCCATTTGGGTCTTCTATGTATTGGTCTTAGCTAAACCCTAGACTAAGGCTAGTGGGTCAAGTGGACCATCTACATGAGTCTCCCAAAAGATCAAGGGATAAAAGTCAACAATTTTGGGTTTTAGGATTGTGAGTGATTGTGGGTGATAGTGAGTGCAAGTGAGTGAACTAGCTCTAGACCAACACCTAGAGTCAACCCTAAGGTCAAGAATTCCTATAGGGACCCTCCTTAAGATCCCTCATACTGACCTCACCTACTAAGTGCTAGAGGTTAGGACCAATATGTGGAACTTCAACTTATGCAAAGAGGAGTTTAGTGTTTTTAATTGTAAGGGTTCCTTTCTACTTTTCTAGGAATGTTCAACGGGAAAGTCCTATGGCTAGACACTAGGCTACTAAAGTGGTAGAATTAAACCTCAACCAAAAGTGAGGTCAACAAATGGACCCTCAGTAGCTGTGGTGTGTTGGGCATACACACTGCGCGTCTTGGTGTTGACTGACAAGATCAAAAAAGCCAATACAGACTCATATGACAACAGACATAGAAGGAGTGTAGAATTTGAGTGCTAGTTGTTTCCGCTCAGGAATTCACAAGTGCATATCTGATTGAAATCAAGGAGTAGGAACTCTTACTGGGGACTAAAGAGTGGGTTTGAAATTTTCAAGTATCAAATGTTTTCGGAGGATGGGAATCAATATTTAGGTGTCGAATTTGAGATGGGAATTGCAATTTAGGTATTAATTCCAAAAAGGGAGTCGGACTTTAGGTGCCGACCTCAAAAGAAGGGAATCAAAATTTATGTATTGACCCTGAAATGAGAATTGAAATTTAGTATCTATCTCGGAAAGGAGAGTCAGAATGTTGGTACCGATCTCAGAAGAAGGGAATCAAAATTTAGGTACTAACCCCGAAATGAGAAATGAAATTTAGGTATCAATCCCGAAAAGGAGAGTCAGAATTTATGTACCAATCTTGAAGATTGTGAGTAGGATGTCGGGTTCCATTAAAGGGGTTCTTATACCTCCCTTGAAGATATGTGTAGAGAATTGGATACTGTGTCCCATTCAAGGGGGTCTTATACCAACATTGGAAGCTGGAGGATAAAATGTTGTGTTCCATTCAAGGGAGTCTTACACTTATCTCAAAGAAATGCGTAGAGAGTTGGATGTTTTGTGCCATTCAAAGGGCTCTTATACCAATCTCGTATGGTTGAAGATAGGATGTTCTATTACATTCAAAAGAATCTTACACCTATCTTGAAGATATGTGTAGAGAATTGGATTTAATGTCTCATTCAAGGGTATTTTATACTAATCTCGAAAGGATGTGGATAGGATGTTGTGCTCCATTCAAGGGAGTCTTACACCAATTTGAAAGATATATGTAGAGAATTGGATGTCGTGTCCCATTCTAGTGGGTCTTATACCATTCTCAGAAGGTTGAGGATAGATGTTGTGTTCCATTTAAGGGATTCTTACACCTATCTCGAAGATATGTGTAGAGAATTGGATATCGTGTCACATTTAAGAGGTACTTATACCAATCTTGAGAGGTTGAGAATAGGATGTTGTGTTCTATTCAAGGGAGTTTTAAACCAACCTTGAAGATGTGTGTAGAAAATTGATGTCGTGTCCCATTCAAGGGGGTCTTATACTAATCTTGAAAGGTTGACAATATGATGTTGCACTCCATTCAAGGGAGTCTTGCACCTATCTCGAAGATATGTGTAGAGAATTGGATGTCGTGTCCCATTCAAAGCGGGTCTAATACCAATCTCAAAAGGTTGAGTATAGGATGTTTTTTTTCCATTCAAGGGAGTGTTACACCTAACTCGAAGATATGTGTAGAGAATTGGATGTCGTGTCCCATTCAAGGGCTCTTATACCAATCTCGAAAGGTTGAGAATAAGATGTTGTGTTCAATTTAAGGGAGTCTTTCACCTATTTCAAAGATATGTGTAGAGAAATGGTTGTCATGTCCCATTCAAGGGGGTCTTATACCAATCTAGGAAGGTTGAGAATATGATGTTGTGTTCCATTCAAGGGACTCTTACACATATCTCGAAGATGTGTGTTCCTTTAGGAAGGAGAGCTCGATGCCTGACTTCTAACCAAAAGGGTGATGGAGATTTGTCACTATATTGTTAAGGAGAGCTCTGTGGCCCATATCCAACCCAAGAAGTAGTATAAAGGAAAACAGCGTTTTGACACTGGCTCCGAGAACAACCTGAATGTAGTGCAGAAAGTTTTTGGTGTTGAACTAATAAATGTGTGTCATTTGAAAAGGTTGACATTGGTGAGGAAGATATGTGGAATTTTATGAGGTTTTGTGCATAATATGAAATTTCATGAGTATGTGAAGAGAATTAGTGTAGACAAGGATAGTCGTGCTGCGCAAACAAAGAGTAAGAGATCTCGAAATCAAGAGAAACAACTCAATAAATTTATTTTCTTTTCTTGTTGTCTTTATCACATTTAATTATCCAAATATATTTTTAAAATTCAATTTTTTGTTTCTTGGTTGATTTTTTTTAAAGAGTAATTTATTTATATTTTATTATTATCAAGTTTTATTGTTTTGCTCTTCGTTCATTGCAGTTTGGAACCAACATATGGTTCCGTGGCTTTTTTCCATCACACAAAAGGGCAATTGAACAAAAAGCAAAAATTGTGAAGAAGATTTCATTAGTCTGCTTCAACAAGTGTTACAGATTGAGTACAGGCTAAAGCCTCAATAGGTATAATATGTGAAACACATCAAACTGCATCTGAAAATATCTCATGATGGGTACATATCATAAGCTGAGCATATCTAATACATATGTCATCATATTTGTGTCAAAATGTTCTAAAAAGGTGTCTCTTGAGTGTCCATCTC
Organism: Phalaenopsis hybrid cultivar; assembly: GCA_002079205.1. Classification (NCBI taxonomy): domain Eukaryota; kingdom Viridiplantae; phylum Streptophyta; class Magnoliopsida; order Asparagales; family Orchidaceae; genus Phalaenopsis; species Phalaenopsis hybrid cultivar. The sequence continues at coordinate 81,778 of JXCR01132583.1, forward strand.
TGGTGGGGCGAGCTCTCGATTGAGCTGACCAACTAAGACACACTCTAGGACAAGAGTTCCCTTTGCATGTGCTTAGAGGTGCAACCCTCTCATAGCTTGGAAGGCAGTAGCTCTTCCAAATCTGGGTCCGTCTTAAATCCGTACGACATTTTGTTGTCATCCTATTGACCTCACTTTTGGTTGAGGTTTAGTTTTTTCCCTTTTAGTAGCCTAAGGTTTAGCCATAGCATTTTCCTATTGACTATTCTTAGAAAACTAGACATGGAACCCTAACCACTAGAAATTCTAAGCTCTTCTCTACTCAACTTGAAGTTCCACATGTTGATCCTAACCTCTAACACTTAGTAGGTAGGGTCGCCATGGGGGAAACTCAAGATGAGTCAACCTTAGGATTGCTGGACCTTAAGGTTAACCCTGGGTGTTGGTCTGGANAAGGTCGATCCTTACATTCTGACAATCTCTTTTGAGAATTGACCTACATTTCAATTCTTATTACTAAATCAGTCATACATTTCTGATTCATTTTATTTGAGGTCAGTCCTTACATTCCGACACTTTCTTTTCAGAATTGACCTACATTTCAATGCTCATTTCCGAATTAGTCCTACATTTCCCATTCAATACATACGAGGTCGGTCCTTACACTCCGACTCTCTCTCTCTCTTTTTGAATTGATATCTGAATTTTAATTCCCACCTCGGGGTCAACACTTACATTCTGACTCCCATCCTTTGAAAATCTTTAAAATTTCATAACTCAAAGTCCACTCTCCAATCCCCAACGAGAGTCCCTACTTCTCGACTTGATTAAACACACACCTGCTAATTCCCCGGCAGAAATAAATCACACACATGACCCTACACATATTTTTGGGTCTGTTGACTTAGAGGTTTTATTGATTTTTGTTGATCTCGTTGGTCAACGCCAATACACGCGGTGTGCTTGCCCAGCACACGACACCTATTGGGGGTACATTTGTTGACCTCACTTTTGGTTGAGGTTTTGTTTTTCCCTTTTAGTAGCCTAAGGTCTAGCCATAGGATTTTCCTATTGACTATTCTTAGAAAACTAGAAAAGGCACCCTCACCACTAGAAATTCCAAACTCCTCTTTACTCAACTTGAAGTTCCACATATTAATCCTAACCTCTAGCATTTAGTAGGTGGGATCACTATGGGGGAAACTCAAGATGAGTCACCTTAAGACTGTTGAACCTTAATGTTAACCCTGGGTGTTGGTCTAAGGCTAATTCACTCACTACACTCATCTACACTCACAATCACTCACAATCCTAAACCCAAAACTTCTAAGCCTAGATCCTTGATCTTTTGGGATACTCATGTAGATGGTCCCCTAAACCTACTAGCCTTAGGGATATGGTTTGGCTAAGACCACTATGTAGAGGACCCAAAATGGGATTTCCATTGGTCCATGGCTTGTTGGTAATGATTGGTACCTCAACTCTACCAAAATACCCATCTTGGCCTTTTACCCCTAAAACACCCCCGAATTACCAAAATACCCCTCCATAGCTCAAAATCCCAAAAATTCCAAAAATTCCAAAAAAATCTCAATAAATCCCAAATATTTTAAATTTCATTTCTTGTAACTACTACATGATCCAATTTTTCCAATTTGACCATCTTTAACCAAAATCCCCAAATTGCCCTTTAAATATCCTAATTTCCCCAAATCCAACTCAAATGTCCATCAATTTGACCTCAATTGACCTCCATTTCAATCCTAAACTCAAATTAACTTTTGATATGATAAAAATAAACCAAATATAAGCTCAATTGGTTTATGATTTGAGCCCAAATTTGATTTGGGTCAAAGCCCCAAATTTGACCATATGACCTAATCTCACCAAATTGAACCCATAGCCTAGTCAATTGGCCACAATTAATGTTTCAAAATCTTGATAGAATTCCTATACATCAAAATAAATGATCAATTGAATTTTGTGAAGCCTCATATCCATTTGATTTTGGCATAAATCCAAAATTCTCAAATTTAGCCCTAAATTAGCTAAGTCCCCAAATTTCACCCAATTGATTGCCTTAACCTCCAAATTGGCATCCAATTCATGTTGNACCAAAACCAGGGACTCAATACCTAGCCTCCTTGGACCCCAACGAACGTGCTGAACCCCTCTGACAGAAGCTTCACTTCTCAGAGCAAAGGTATAAAACCTCACCTCATCCCGAGTCTATTTCGATTCTCCATTTAATTAGGCTTTAATTAATTGCATGACTACCGTATGGATATGTTCATCTCACTTAGATGAGTCCATAGGATCAAACCCGAGGTGATTTGGTTGAGTCTAGGCTGAGATCTTAGGGTTTTAATGTGGACGGTCACGGGATCATTCTGCCGGGGATGATGACGGGGAGTCGTTTGATCGAGCGTGTATCAAATGCACAGAGGAAATCGAGCCGGACAGCGCTTTGGGATATAAATTGCGGGCCGAGTCAGCAGCTACGTGGACGGCGGCGTCTAACCAGAGCACGTCATGCATGCCTTTGGAGCTGCCTAGGATCTAGTCAGCACGCGTGGTTTAAATAGATAAATACGGTTTTTTCTTATTTATTTAAATACCCTTAACTTAGAAAATTCATAAATTTTTGTAGAAAAATCACAAAAATAAAATAAAAATACCCTCTTACTCAATGAATAGAGGAAAACAATGTGGAATAAATTTCAAGACCATTTAATGCATATTTTATTTTTAATTAATTAAACACTATTTTGAATCATTTGATTCTCCATCCATATTGGCACATCACCTTGGCTTGAAATTTTGGCATGTTGTAGCCTATGTCAAGGGAAATATTATCTGATTTATCCAAAGGCAGAGGAAGTTCCTACACAAAAATCCATATTTTTCAAGTTATTCTACATTATTTCTTTAAAATAATCATGGAAATTAGCATATTGATTAGAAAATCCTAAGAAAACTTTGGAAGGTCCACCATGACTAGAGAAGCCTTTGGAAATAATTTCATGGGTCAATTCATTTAGTGAACTTAAATTTTGCAAACACTAAATCACTAAGATAATTAATTTTGGAAAATATAAACATTGTCTTTAAATTTTACAAACACTAAATCACTAAGATAATTAATTTTGGAAAATTTAAACATTTATCTTAAATTTTACAAACACTAAATCACTAAGATTATTAATTTTGGAAAATATAAACATTTAAAAACAAATAATCTTGAAAAATATAAACATTTAAATGACTTGATTTTTGATCTTTACTGTGATTTATGATCCAAAGAACTCATCATAAAAAGTTCAAAATATTTTGAGTTCATTTGATGACTTAAATTGATTTTCAAAGATAATACCACTTTTGCTATTAAAATAATTTTTAACAAATCAAAATAAAACTCAAAAAATTATGACACTTAGTTTTTTGAGTTCTCTGTGATCAGGGATATTTTGTAAAAGTAAAATTATATTTAAAATAAAAACTTGATTTTTAGCCTATTTTAAATATTTAAATAAGTAAAAATTCATCAAAATCAGAAACTTGTGAAAATGTTATAAATTGCTTCTTAATCACTTAGAAAGAATTAGAATATTTTTTCTGATTTTCTAAATAAAAATATTGAATTCCAAAGCTTAAAAAATAATTTTTAAAGGCTAAAAATGAGTTTTCACTAAAATAATTCCAAAAAATCAAAGAAAATTAAATAATTATAAAATTTGCTCCTTGGAGTCCTCTGACCTTAGAGAGATTTTCCAAAAAATACAAAACTTAATTTTCATCATTTAAAATATTTTATTTTTATTAAATAACCTAAAAATTAAAATAATTCTAATAAATCACAGAGAATTTAAAAAATTATGAAATTTGAAAATTTCAAGGGATTATAATTTACTTTGGTCAAGTTAGGAATTTTCTTTGAAAAATCATATTTTTGTATCAAAATAATTATTTAAAATAAATTAAATTCTTAAAAATCACATTTTCTCCTCTGATGTCTCAATTGACCCATGAATGAGGTAGGATAAAAATTTCAAAGTCATTTGAATTGAATTTGACAAATTATGAGGTGTTAGAGCCTTAGGGGCAAATGTGTAATTTTGGAAATTTAGCCTTAATTAACATTTAGGCTTAAGGCAAGGAGGGGAATGGGTAACCTCTGATCTTAATCAATTCATTTGACGCTTGAAACACAAGGGATTAATTTCTAGAAACCAATTTCACTTTCCTCATTAAAAAGATAAGTTAATAAATTTCTAAATCATTAAAAAAAATTTGGAAGTTTATTAAAATTAAATAATCCTTGACTTAGGGGTATGACTTTTGAAGTCAATAATTAATCAATTTAATACTCCAATTTTGATTTTAAAATAAAATCCAAATCATGAATCATGACCACTTAAGGTTTAACCCTTTTCAAAACTAATTNCATCGTTGTCTTTCGTGCAATTTCATACTATACTTTTATACCTAGAAATTTGCATGCTAAATAACGATGTCACCCTGCATGAAAACTAAAACCATCAGGATAGCCACAAAACAATCACCAAAACCAAAACTAAAATCAACCAAGATAAAATTCATTGGCACAACATTCAAAATATAAACAACTCAAAATTTAGTCACAAACATTACACAAAACCACAACTTCAACTAAATTAAGATGTCTCTATCGGATGATCGGAATCCCTTAGAGGAGGTAACCTACAGTTGCTAACAAGGCTTCCCACGGTTTAAATTAAATTATGGAACTCAGGGAAACCTACGGTTGCTAACGAGGCTTCCCACGGTTTAAATGAAATTATGGAGCTGATTAAGTTGGGTTTAGTAAGTTCATTTGGACTGAGTGAATCCCACAACTTCAACTAAATTAAGATGTCTCTATCGGATGATCGGGAATCCCTCGGAGGAGGTAGAGGCTTCTCACGATTTAAATGAAATTATGGAACTCATTAAGTTGGGTTTAGTAAGTTTACGGTTGCTAACGAGGCTTCCCACGGTTTAAATGAAATTATGGAACTCATTAAGTTGGGGTAAATTGCAACTAAATTAAGATGTCTCTATCAGATGATCGGGAATCCCTCGGAGGAGGTAACCTTGGTTGCTAACGAGGCTTCCCACAGTTTAAATGAAATTATGGAACTCATTAAGTTGGGTTTCATAAGTTGCTAACGAGGCTTCCCACGATTTAAATGAAATTATGAAACTCATTAAGTTGAAGTTTAGTAAGTTCATTTGGACTAAGTGAATCCAATAGAAAATACTAGTGCTGAAACAAGGGAACCGTAGGATCCTAACCGGTGTCGCTCTAATCAACTTTAATATGCCCTAATAAAATTAAAGAACTTCAACCATAGGGCCTACCTGATTTGATATTATAACTTGACACACTAGATAATTCAAACTTGTCGCGGCAAGGAGCTTGGAGCTAGCTTGGTGGGCAGCACGTCCATCTTCAAAAGCAAAACCTGTCTTCCCCAGCTAAACCGATCTTCCTTCCTTAGACTTGAACAACAAATCCATAGGACTTCAAGATTTCTTGCTTATGCAACGTAAATCCTCACCTCATCTTTAGGCCTTTGCATAGTCCTGCTATACAACGAGGTTGTTGTTTGTCACGACTTAAATCCTCACATCTTCCAGGCTATTTATGTGATCATTTCACATGAATGTAAGCCCTAAATAATAAAATTGGCAGGATAAAACACCCAAATATTTCTCCTCAAAATTGAGGACAAACATTAGGATAGCTTAAGAAGTCACCGAGGTTCTCCTCTGAATCCATGACATCCTTTAGTTCTTCATCCCTTGGATTCTACAATAAAATGATCCAAATTTGAACAAGTCCCCTTTCACACCTTTATGTCCAATTTCGTTGAAGTCCTACCCTTTGAAATTGCTTGAAGATAATATTTCTTGATTTTTATGGAGAGTCTTCTTAGGTGGCTTTAGTCATTTAAGATGTAATTAACTATAGGGGCTTGCCCTTATACGAAGAATGTCCAAACCCAGCTTAATATGAACCCTATTTAATCATTTATATTAAATAGGAGAACTTGTCGGCAAATACAAAGGTTTCGCAAAACAAACAGATGTCATACTTTCCTTAGTTTATTTGTCAAGCCTCATCCTCAAGTCTTGTGTTTATCCTTTGGGATAGATACAGGATTTGAGGTACCGTGCTCTTTCATTTTAAACTATGAAAAATATGGGGTCAGTTTGATTTCATACTTCAACGTCCTTCGAAGCGGGTGACGGGATTTTTGATTCCGATGACCGACAGCTTCTTACGGGCAACCCCACAAACGCGGGATTTCGATTCCAGTGACCGACAGCTTCTTAAGGGCAACTCCCCTCCAACCCCGAAATAACGCCGATAGTTTCTGGTGACTCCGCTGGGGACGTGCTTTTCTCTCCATAAAAATCAAGAAATATTATTTTCACACATCGATAATATGTCCATGTCTCTCTTGAACCAGATTACCCTTATTTCGTTGGCATACTTTACCCATTTCTATCTTGGGAAAGTACATCTAACTCTTTGGATTTCAAGACTAGTTGTTCAACCATCTTTGAATAGAGGGGTTCAAAAGGCCATTAAGGACTCTTTAAATTTTCATGTGGGGTTGGATCCCCAATAGGTGTGTCGGTGGACTAATCCCACCTGAGCATGGGTCCCGCACTGGTCCTAATTTTTCACATCTAAATTTGATTTGCTATTTCGCAAATTAAACCAAATCATGTTGTGCTGCGCGCACTTTGAAATTTTCTTATATTAATTAAATTTTACACCTTTTTAAACTGAGATGTTAAAAAATACCCATAAATCAAGACCCGCTCAGTCTATAGATCAACCTCTATTTTTTAGTGCTTGCACTAAAGATTACGAGGTTTTTGGCCACATAGCTAACCCTAAAACTTTCTGTTTTAAAGCTAGGTGCGATGGCCTACCCAACGTTGACCTTTTCCTGCAACCTGCCAACAGACCACAGCGCCCGTAAGATCGCTCCCACCATCAAGTTCGGAGCTGGATTTGAAGACCTCGAGGTTATCTTCGGGAAAGCCCCATTCATAGTAATGAAGATCGCTGCTCCAGAAATGCAAGAACCGTCAGCAGAATTCAGTTTGAACTGCCTTCAGGACTTCGCTACCTGCAAGAAGGCTAAAGCTACTGCCATCAAGCCTGCTATCTCTGCTGCTACTAAGGGGAAAGAGGTGATGGTCGTTGAAGATCCGACTGAAGGGTTAACTGTCCCACCACCCATGTTTGAAATTGGGTGAAGCTCAATGACTGTACCACTGACCCAAACTCAATGGAGGAACCACAATAGAAGAATTCAGAGGAGCGTCAAAGCCCAGACTCCTGAGAACAAACCCTTTGAGGAAGATCCTCATCAAATTGAAAGGTACTACCAGAAATTTATCCACTCCTAAGAGGGAGTAGATTCCATCCTCTGACGGATACTGATGGATATGAGAGTATCTGGAAGATTGCTGCCGCATTATCATCACTCCGTGGACATAGTGAGGAGGGAAAGAAATTCATTCCCATCACCCGAGTTAGTGCAGTTTTCAGAAGACTTGCTACTAAAGAAGGATGTTCTGTTAGTGAATTACTTAAGCGAGTGGAACATACGATTTCCCCTTGTATGAAAAAGGAAATTTTGAAGGATGTTAAGTCCGTTAGAAAGTCTTGCAAGTCAACCGAAAAGTCACCTACATGTATTCTCGTCTGGTTCCGTTTGGGAAACCGAGTTGATACTGCTATAGTCACCACCGATCATACCACCACCAGGACAGCAGATCATCGATCGATTAAGTTGAGACTAGGTCTGAGGAGCTTACCCATCATTCCTGCAATCACGAAGAAAAAGGCAAGACGGTTACCTGACACTGTAGTCGGTCTACACCACGGGGAGCATACCTTCCCTCGAGATACCGATGTCTCTACTAATACGTCCCGTCCTGAGACATCATCATAAAAAAGAAGACGGTATGGTTACCCAAGGTCGTTGCATCGATATTAAAGAACAGGAAGTAAAACCAGTGCTTGAAATATCTGACATCGTCGCGACAATAGTCAGCGAGATGGAGGAACAAGTAGAAGATATCCACCAAGGTCCTCCAGATTTTAAAGCAATCAAGGAATCAATAAATGAGGAAAAAGTTGAGAAAATAAGGATTAAGGTTTCCAAGTTAGCTCGAGAGCACGGAGTTTCCATCAATAGCGACAATGAAGATTTTGATTACAGTGATTACTTGGAGGAGGATTTCATGGATGTCCATGTAATCGAAACCAGAGCTATCACATCTGCATGCGATGCTCAACCTCACACCAAAGAGAACGCCGCAGATGAGTTGCGTAGGGTTATCCTCTTAAGGGATTAGCAAGTCAGTATCTGAAGAAAAGAATAGAAGATATGACTGCAGCTATGACCGCCATGGCCACCATTCAGGGGCAATCACAAGCACCAAGATTGGCTTCTCCAGAGATTTATCAGTAGATGAAAGAAGAGAGGCTACTTCAGCAAACAAGATGAACAACCAAAGAAATATTCTCCGTCAGGTTCCATGCCATAAAAGGAATTCAAGCAAATGGCTGAACAAGTGCGGGATGCCTTAGTCCAATCCAATGACGGTGCATCAATTTTGAAGGGTAGACCTAACCCGGAGGAGTTTGATGACATGCCTTTCCCCAAGGGTTTTGTGACCCCAAACTTCAAGATATTCGGTGGGACTGGAAATCCCAGACAGCATATAGCACATTTCCGAGCCAGTTGTGGCCACATGAGGAATAACGAAGCTCTACCCTGCTAGTAGTTCGTCAGCAGATTATCAGGGATTGCTTTTGACTGGTACGCTGACTTGCCCAACGGGTTAGTTAAAACATTTTCTGAGTTGGAACAGTTATTCGTGAAAAGATTTGCTAGGGCACAACATCACGTGTCTATTGGAGAGCTCATGATGGAGAAGCAGAAGCCCAGTGAAACCTTGGCAGACTATATTTTGAGGTGGAGAACCCTTAGCATAAAATGTGAACCTCAGCTACAGGAACATCAAGCGATTGAGATTCTACTCAAAAGCATTCATGGGTTAAGGGACTCACCATCAAATTCTTTGAGAAGCTACTCAGTAAAGCCAACAGTCTTCAAGAAGAAATGAAGCACATGGAGCCACATGATGAGAAGCTACTCAGTAAATCCAGCAGTCTTCAAGAAGAAATGAAGCACATGGAGCCGCATGAAAAGGCTAAGGTGACCAGAGTGCTCGAAAAGAAATCAGGAGTAGTCGCAACTGTCAACAAAGGAAAGCATTCAATAAAGATATATACAGAAGAACATCGCTAGTCTTCGTCGTAGTACTCTCAGAAACAGAGCAGCCAATCCAACCAACGACCATCTCAGGAGGGATCACCTCGAACATCGGGTAAAAGAATATCCCTATTAGAGCGACAGAAAGTTGTGTATTCCTTCAAGGATGAAGCTGTACCTAAAACATTCAAAAGCTTCATGAAGAAACCAGAATTCAAACTACCTGATCCAAAGAAACCCAAAGAGGTGGTTAAGAATAATGAACCAAATTATTGCCCATACCACTGGTTGCTTGGACACACTATAGACAAGTGCTTCATCTTTAAAGACTGGCTTGAGAAGAACCTTAAGGAAGAGAATATAACAATCCCGAAGGAGTATTTGAGAGAACCTGAAAAAGGTTCCATAAACATGATTTCAGCTGAGTCAATCTCCCCAGTTGATCCATATGCCGGAGTAGATGGATGGAGTACAACTTGGGATGAACTCAAGAGGGTCCTTAATCGAACTGGAGCAGATGGATGGAGTAAAACTTAGGATGAACTCAATAGGGTCCTTAATTGAATACAGGATTCATCAAAACAAGCTTCTACAAACACTGAAGAAGAATGGAAGGAGGTCTAAAGAAGATCGTCCAACAAGATACTAAACAAAATACAGTCTGCATCAAAACAAGCCTCCATTCAGAGTCTGAAGCATACCGAGCCCGAGATGAAGGTTTCGCCAGAAAATCCATCACCGTCAGGGACAAAGAGCAAGAAGAAGAAAAGCGTCACTGCCAAGATTGATAGCACTGGAGGTAGGATAGGGGCTACCTCTACTAGATTGGTTGTCTCGGATTTGGGGAAGAAAATCCTCGAACCCTTGACTTTGTATGATTATCTTTTTGTCCCTTAGGGTCTTATGAATATAATGGTTGTGATTCAGGCTACGTTTTGACTATTTCTAGTAATAACGTGACTGATTATAACCAAGCTGGTTGCGATCTCGATCTACGTTTTGATTATTTCTGATGATAACGTGACTGATTATGACCGATCTAGCTGCAATCTCGATCCCCAAAATGATCCTCAAATCGTACTCAAGTTTGATGAACTAGTTATCAAGGCCAGAGAAGAACTCAATGATATCGCTTACGACAACACCGATAACGAAGAGCCAACTCTCGAGCATCATGGTACACCGCTCGCCATCAACTTAGATCTTTCCAACGAAGAGGAAGAGACACTGGAAGATTGAATAATGATATCTCAAGAAGAAGAAATTACAGAAGTCAACTTAAGGAGTGGAAAAGTGTTACCACCAAGAACAACTCCAACAGACATAGGAAAACAGATAATAACTCAAGAAGAGATACCCCCACCTCTGCCAGTGGAAGAAACAAATAAATCAAGATAAAATTGGAGGATCATGCAAAGTAGACTACAACGTGCTAGCTCAACGTAGGAAGTTGCCTGCCCGACAAAGCATCTACGATGCTCTGATCCTGTCAAAGAAGATGAGAGAATCTCCGGTTACAGCTTTGCTTGATCTAGAAATTTGCTTAGCTTAGTTGGCGAGCACATCCTCAGATGAAGTTTGCTCGTTGAGAGAACAGTCAGAGGTAACCTTCACAAATGAAGACTTGTTGCTTGGTACTGCCGAAAACAACCGTCCGCTCTACATCTCTGTCAACATCGGCAGATTTGTGTTATCTAGGGTTTTAGTGGATCCTGGAGCATCTCTTAACTTGATGAGCCTATAGACATTGGCCTATTTGGATATTGAAGGTCAAGATCTTACGGCCGATAAAATGATGTTAAGAGGATTCAACCAAAAGGGAGAAGGAGCCCTTGGATCAATTACATTACTTATGAAGGTTGGAGAACTCGTAACAACCGTTAAATTTTATATCATCGACGCTAAACCTCTTTTAATGCTCTATTGGGTCAACCATGGATTTATGAGCATAATATGGTTCCATCATCCCTACACCAATGCATTAAATACCGCAAAGATGGTCAAGAAAATTGCTTCAAGGGAGATCTACAACCATTTTCAGTGCATGAAGTTGGTATCCATGAAGATGCTGCCTACTAAGAAAGATGGTCAAGAAAATTGCATCAAGGGAGACCTACAACCATTTTCAGTACATGAAGTTGGTATCCATGAAGATGCTGCCTACTACGGCCTCCAAAGAAGACTGTCTTCTCGCGCGAGATTTTGACAAATAGAAATGAAGATTCAGAGGAATTCTAAAGAGGACTGTTTTCTCTCGTGAAGTTATCACAAACAAAGATGAAGATTAAGAAAAATCACAAAAAGGAGGCCATACAACTCCGCTTCAACAACCTTCTACCACTCCCTTACAACGAGTTGGTGGAGGTTCTTCTAATTCTTGCACCCGAGGTCGAGGCCGGGGACGCGGATGAGGAAAGATCAATTTAATATTTGAACGAACTAGGCAAACTATCAACATTGGTGATGAAGACAGTTCTGAAGATGAAATAATGATGACGAAGCAGAAGAACCTCAGTATGAGATATCCCTAGAAGATATAGAGAAGAATGAATATAAAACAATGTATGATCGGATAAACCACGAGAGATCCCTAGAAAATATAGAGAGGAATGAATATGAAACAATGAAGATCGGATAAACCACTATGTGAATACTATGCCCCTACTCCCGATTCTCCCTCAAAAGGTCGAGAGTTTAGAGGTCAAGGAAGTCAGTAGTGTTGGTTCAAAGTCGATCAAATTTTACCGTACTTCTACCTCTGCTGAGCTTGAAAAACATGTAAATTTGGATGTTGATTCTAATGAATTAATGGAATTGCCTTTTCACCTTGTGTTCAGAAGTTAATTTAACAAGGACACTTACCAAAACAAATGCCAAAAGATAAATTTCAACTTCTTAAAAAATTATGGAAAAATAATTCAACAGGGACACTTTCAAAAATGAATAACAAAAGATAAATTTCAATTTTCTGAAAAAATTATGGAAGGCTAAAAGTCGAACTCCCAATTCAAAAGAAGGTCTCGGATTTGGTACAGTTGGACCAGTCGATGATTCTGAATTTTGCAAGGCTGTTACTTGTGGGTCAGAAGAGGATTGCCTCGATGTGGAGGATGACTCTACTGATCAACCAATAGAAGATGCTCTGCCAGAATTTGAGGAAGAAATTAAATCCAAGGTTGATGAACTGAAAGAGATTAACCTCGGGACTGAAGAACGACCTCGACCTACATTTATAGGTTATCTACTTGATGACGAAGAATCTGCAGAACTGGTCAAATTATTAATAAAATTCAAAGATTGCATTGCATGGAGCTACGATGAAATGCCAGGGCTGTCAGCAGAGGTTGCAGTCCATAAACTTGGGGGTGGAAAGAATATAACCCTAGTAAAACAAGCTCCCAGGAGAATGCGCCTTAAAATAGAACAACAACTCATCGCCAAAGTGAAGAAATTGATAGATGCCAACTTTGTTAAAGAGGAGCAGTACCCCACATGGTTGGCCAACATCGTACCTGTTAAGAAGAAAAATGGACAGAACCGTGTTTGTGTTGACTTCAGAGATTTGAATAAAGTATGTCCAAAAGACGAGTTTCCACTACCTATACCAAAAATGATGGTGGAAATCGCTTCGACACGAAATTTTCTCCTTCATGGGCGGATCGTCAGAATATAACCAAATTAAGATGGCTCTCAAGGATGCAGCACTTACAGCTTTTAGAACACCGATTGGAATCTTCTGCTACACAGTGATGTCGTTCGGCCTAAAGAACGCCGGAGCGACATATCAACGTGCAATGATGAAGATTTTTGACAGCCTCATTTAAAATCAAGTAGAATGCTACGTGGATGATTTGGTCATCAAAAGTAAACAAAAAATAGACCATTTGTACAATTTGAGGATCGTGTTTGAACGGTTATGACGATATGACCTTAAAATGAATCCCTTAAAGTGCGCCTTTGGCATCACCTCCGGGAAATTTCTAGGATTCGTTGTCCGTCATCGAGGAATCAAGATCGACCCGGATAAGGTTAAAGCTATCTTGGAAATGCCTCCCCATAAAACCTTAAAGCAGCTACGTTCCTTCCAGGGGAAGTTGGCATATCTAAGACGCTTTATTTCTAATCTCTCAGGTAGGACTTCTCGACATTGGTTAAAAAGGATGCCAAATTTATTTGGGAAGAGAAATGTCAGTGAGCCTTTGAGGACGTTATACAATATTTAATGACACCTCCTGTTTTGGCAGCCCCTGTTTCGGGGAAACCGTTGATACTTTATACCACAGTCGTGGATGACTCTCTTGGAGCCCTCTTAGCCCAAGTTAATGATGAGGGCAAAGAAAATGCACTCTACTACTTGAGTCGTCGTCTAATACCGACGGAGATAAGGTACCCATCTATTGAGAAGCATTCTCTGGCATTAATTTTTGCCGCTCAAAAGATTAGACATTACATGCTTTCTCATAAGATCACCCTGATTTCAAAAGTTAATCCATTGCAATATTTGACAACCCGATCAACAGTCTCCGGACGTTTAGCAAGATGGTCAATGATCTTATTGCAATTTGATATAACTTTTGTGCCCCTTTGTGCTATCAAGGGACAGATACTAGCAGACTTTCTCACTGCACACCGACTGCCAGCTGAGTCCTCCCTCAACGACGAGTTACCGGATGAGCAAATACTACAAATGGAATTTTCTAGTGTGCATCGCTGGGAAATGTACTTCGATGGTGCTTCGTCAGCCAGGAAAGACAAAGGATCAAGCACAGTTATACCAGGCAAAGAAGGGATCAGTTTGATCTTTATTACGCCATATAAGGGTATGTTGAGGTTCTCATACCACTTGACAAAGCCGTGCACTAACAATGAAGCAGAATATGAAGCCTTAATCCATGGATTGGAATTGGCAATTTTAATGGATATAACAAACATTGCCATTTATGGCGACTCTCAATTTGTCATCCGGCAAGTCACCAGACAATACAAAATTTTGAAATCAAGACTAGCAGAGTACCATCAGTTCACGATGAAGCTCCTAGACCAGATTCCTAAGGTGACTTTTTACCTGATTCCTCAGGGAGATAATGCCCATGCCGACGCTCTAGCAAAACTCGCTAAGGAAATGACGTGTCCCCCGGAGGATTCCATCAAAGTCACGGTGCAAGGAAGACGGGTCTTGTCTCAAAACGATTGCGAAATTCTACGCAAGCTTGGAAAAAAAGAAAAAAATTAATACAGTTGCAGGCATCAACGAAGATTGGCGTAAGCCATTAATAGAATATTTGCATACTGGAAAGCTGCCAGAAGACAAGTCTGAGGCGCACCACATCACAAGAAGGGCCGTGTCTTATGCCCTGGTAGGAAATGTTCTCTACAGAAGATTATTCGACCAAATGTGGATATTGTGTTTGAGCAGAGCCGAGACACATAATATTGTCAAAGAAATACATGCCGGATTGTGTGGCGCTCACCAGTCTAGACAAAAAATGAAAATGAAGATCAAAAGACTCGGATATTATTGGCCAAAAATGATGTCCGATTCCATGGATACAGCTAGAAGATGTCACCAATGCCAAGTGCATGGGGTGGTCTTACACCAGCCTCCGAATGTGCTGCACCTAACTGTTACCTCGTGGTCATTCGAGTGTTGGGGCACAGACATAATAGGTTCGATAGACACTCCATCTTCTAAAGGACACATGTTTATACTTGCTGCTACAGATTACTTCTCCAAATGGGCAGAGGCAGTACCGTTACGTGAGGTTACGGCACAGCACATCTTTCAATTTTTTAAAGGCCAAATTGTCTACCGTTTCGGAGTACCGCAAAGAATAATATCTGAAAATGGGACAACTTTCAAAAGTACAAAGATTAACAATTTTGTCAGAAGACATGGGATAGATTGAAGATACTCTACAATTTACTATCCCAGAGAAAATGGTTTGGCTGAAGCTTTCAATAAGACACTGGTACAGATTTTGAAGAAAACACTGGATGAAAACAAGAGGGATTGGCATAACAAATTGTTAGAAGCCTTGTGGGCCTACCGGACGACTTTCAGGACTCCCACTCAGTGTCCACCTTATATGCTCATGGCCTTATGGCCATACCAGACAACTTTCAAGACTCTCACTCAGTGTACACCTTATATGCTCATGTACGGGACCTTGTCCGTGCTACCGCTAGAAATCCAAACACCATCTCTCAGAGTCGCCGTTGCCAACCAACTCACAATGGGAGAAAGTGCAAAACTCAGACTTGAAGAACTGGAAAGTCTCGAAGGAAAATGACTAGAAGCCCAGCAACATTTGGAGCTCTACCAGTAAAAGATGGTACAAGCCCATGACAAATTGGTCCGCCCAAGGACATTCAAAATTGGTGACCTCGTACTTGTGCTCAAAAGACCTATTCTTGCTACTGCAAAATAGGTAGAAAATTCGAGCCAACTTGGGAGGGACCATTTGTCGTTGAGAAGGTCTATGAAAATTTGAGCCAACTTGGGAGGGACTATTTGTCGTTGAGAAGGTTTATACAGAAGGAGCCTATGAGCCAACTTGGGAGGGACCATTTGTTGTTAAGAAGGTCTATACAGGAGAAGCCTACAAGTTAGTGGACTTCTAGGGTGAAAGACCCATGTTACCGATAAATGGATGATACTTGAAAACCTATTATGCAACGTGATGCTGCTTAATGCCGCTTACCTCTGCTTGCCTCTGCTTGCTTTGAGAACTTTGAAACTTTGATTGTTTTAAGGTTATCTATGTAGCCAAATGTCTATGACCGGGTCCAAACTTTTTAATTAACCTCAATATAATGAAAATTTTGAGAAGATTTTTGAACTTCACACGTTCTTTTTTCTACTTTTGAATTTAAATACCCTATTAAATCAAACGAGACTCACACATAAAATGAATAATCCTCTTCACCAAACAAACTAAAATTTACTTTAATAAATACTTTGTTTTGTTCTTGTTCATGCTAAGCTTCAGCCCACCGACATTTTTCCTGTCATCTGCAGAAAATGTCAGGACAGAGGCTGATCTTTGCCTTCCAGGACGGCTGGAACCTCGCACTGAATGAAGAGATGGCGCCGCAAGGAGGTGTCATAGATTTCAATGTGGATTTCAACCATGTTGATATGGACTACGAGGGTCCTCTAATGGACGTAGTCAGCAATAAAGAAAAGGAGGGACTGCCCTCACTGTTGAGGGTGACCACTCAAGACAATGTGTCACGCAAAGGTAAAAACGTGATAACGGAACAAGATCCGATGGAGGAGCCCAGCCGACTACCCTCCATGATAGCTACTCCAACTAGGGACCTGATAGCCACCTGTAGTGAACAACTACCAAATACTCCACTCCGCAGGACGCAGCGCATAAATGCCACTCGAAAGAAATAAAGAGCCTTACTGCGACAGGAACGCAAACGCTAGAGAGACGTGAGTAGTTTTTTTACCCTCATTCTTGAGGGACATATTCACGACCCAGATCTGAGAGAAACTTCTGCTAGCCTGCCCACTACAGATGAAGAGTCAGGATTTGTGACAAAATCAGATGTGCTCCCAGTTCCGGATATCTTATGCAGGGGTTGCCCAACATGCAACGTTGAGGTACCAGTCAGGACATCAGTCACAGGAGCATTTGTAGAATGCCCGGACTACAACGTTATGCTTCTACAGCGTTTCAGTACATTAAAAGAATACATTCAAGTACCAACGAGTCTCAAACTCCAGACTTTGTGACAAATGAACCGTATGTCCCATAGGGGACGGATCAACGCGCGCCATGAAGCCCAGGATCATACATCCCAGTAGAGGCTGAATCTCATATTCCAGATCGACCAACACCAGTTTGGGTTCCCGCCGAGGCCCGAAGGAAGGAACGCCCGCGACAGCTGCCAACTCCTGATATGGTAGAATACTACAAGATAAGCAGAGTAAATAAAAGAGAATTCGAGTTCTATGAAGAAGTTCAAGGAAAGTTTGTCAACATATTGGAAGGCCTGGAGCTATATACCAAGTTTTCTCTAAAACTGATGAAAGAATCATTATTGACTGCAACTTCGATTTAAGAGATAGAGGTCGAGCTGGCCTTCTCATGGAGATGACATGTTCCGAGCAGAAGAAATAAATGAGGGGAAAGGGAAGAATCACCATCCAATGCGGTTGTTGCTAAAATTTTTTGAACGACAGACATAGGAATCCACCTGGATCATCAGATACGACCAAGTGGATATGTTACCACGGATGATAAAATGGATGATCAAGAGAATGGTCAAGTTGAATATTCTACCTGCTATTTGCATTCCTAACAGCTGCATCATTAACATTTACGAAGAAGGTTACTGCATTCCCCCACACATCCACCATCATGATTTTGCGAGGCCTTTCTGCATGGTCTCGTTCATGAGTAAAAGCAATATTCTATTTGGAACAGAAATCGATATAGTCGGCCCAGGCAAATTCAGAGGAGCTATGGAGATTCCTCTTCCAGTTGGTTCAGTACTTGTCCTGAAGGGCAACGGTGCAGATGTTGCCAAGCACTGCATTTCAGGAGTACAACGCCGTAGGGTGTCTGTAACCTTTTGTAGAATGGATGACAGTAAAATACCGTATAGATTCCAGCAGGACCCAGAATTGGAGGAGTTGTTTCCATTAGAGCTATGAGAAGGTTGTACCTCTAAATACATGCGAAGGGAACTCTTATCCTAGAGCATGACTTAGAAGGTCTGCTTGATCAGGAGCTCAATATACCAGGCATAGAGGGTTCACTTGCTTTCTCTTAACAACATGACATGTATCTGATGTATGCAATCTACAGTGTACTCATATCATGAGATGATTCTCAATGTATTTCGACATGGATTACATGATGTACCTTTTGAGGCATTAGCCTATGTCTGATTTATGGTATCCCTTTTTGGGAAAAATTAATGGAAATTTCTCTCAAATTGTGTCTTTTTGTCAGTTGCCTTTTTGTGCGATGGATGAAAGCCGCGGATCATGTGATGGTTCAGAATTTCAATGAACAAAGAATGAAACAACAAATCTTCAACAATAAATAAAGCACAAATGAAAGTAATCATAAATAAGTGAATAACAAAACAAATTTCTTTTAAAAATCAATCAATTAAAATTAAAACTTTAAAAGCACATTTTTTTGAAAAATTAAATGTGATGAAAACAACAAGAAAATGAAATAAACCTGCTGAGTGGATGCTTCCGTTTTCAGAATTTCCTACTCTTTGTGCGTGCAGCACAACCATCGTTATCTACCTTAACTCTCTTCACATCCTCGTAGAATTTTGCATTCTGCACAAAACCTCACAGAGCTCTACAGATCTTCTACAAAATCAGCCTTTCCACATGACACACTTTTGCAAATTCAACACCACAAGCTCTTTGTAAGTTTCAAATCACATCTTCAAATCAATACCTAAATCCTGATTCTCACATTTCGAGGTCGATACCTAAATTTTGACTCTCTCCTTAGAATTGACGTACATCTCAATTATCATTTCCAAATAAGTCATACATTTTTGATTCATTTCATTTGAGGTCGGCCCTTACTTTCCGACACCCTCTTTTGAGAATTGAGCTACATTTCAATTCTTATTTCTGAATCAGTCATATATTTCTGATTCATTACATTCGAGGTCGGCCCTCACATTCTGACACCCTCTTTTGAGAATTGACCTACATTTCAATTCTCATTTCCAAATCAGTCATACATTTCTGATTTATTTCATTTGAGGTCGGTCCTTACATTCCGACACCCTCTTTTGAGAATTGACCTACATTTCAATTCTCATTTCTGAATCAATCATACATTTCTGATTCATTTCATTCGAGGTCGGTCCTTACATTCCGACACCCTCTTTTGAGAATTGACCTACATTTCAATTCTCATTTCTGAATCAATACATTTCTGATTCATTACATTTGAGGTCGGTTCTTACATTCCGACACCCTCTTTTGAGAATTTACCTACATTTCAATTCTCATTTCCGAATCAGTCATACATTTCTGATTCATTTCATTCGAGGTCGGTCCTTACATTCCGACACACTTTTTTGAGAATTGACCTACATTTCAAATCTCATTTCCAAATCAGTCATACATTTCTGATTCATTACATT
The DNA here is from genome assembly GCA_002079205.1 of Phalaenopsis hybrid cultivar. Taxonomy (NCBI): domain Eukaryota; kingdom Viridiplantae; phylum Streptophyta; class Magnoliopsida; order Asparagales; family Orchidaceae; genus Phalaenopsis; species Phalaenopsis hybrid cultivar. Next base: position 101,223 of record JXCR01132583.1, read on the forward strand.
CAAGGTCGGTCCTTACATTCTGACACCCTCTTTTGAGAATTGACCTACATTTCAATTCTCATTTCCG
>JXCR01132583.1:101389-113072 GCA_002079205.1 Phalaenopsis hybrid cultivar
TAAACTCAAATTTCTAGCCTAGATCCCTTGACCTTTTGGGATACTCATGTAGATGGTCCCCTAAACCTACTAGCCCTAGGGCTATGGTTTGGCTAAGACCACTATGTAGAGGACCCAAAATGGGGTTTCCATTGTTCCAGGGCTTGTTGGTGATTATTGGTACCTCAACTCTACCAAAATACCCATCTTGGCCTTTTACCCCTAAAACACCACCAAATTACCAAATTACCCCTCTTAGACCCAAAATTTCAAAAATTCCAAAAATTCCCAGAAAATTCAAATAAATACTAAATATTCCCAATTTCATTTCTCTCAACTACCACATGACCAAATTTGGCCATTTTGACCATCGTTAACCAAAACCCCAAAATTTGCCTTTAAGGGCCCAAATTGCCCAAATTCAATTCAAATGTCCATCAATTTGACATCAATTGACCTCAATTTCATACCTAAACTCAAATTTAATTTTTACATGACCAAACTAAACTAAATACAAGCCCAATTGGTCCATAATTTGAGCCCAATTTTGATTTGGGTCCCAATTTTGACCATATGACGTAATCTCACCAAATTGGACCCATAGCCTAGTAAATTGACCTCAATTAATATTGAAAAATCTTGATAACATTCCTATCCATCAAAATCAAACATCAATTGACCTTGTTGAAGCCTCATACCCATTTTATTTTGGCCTAAATCCAAAATTCCCAAATTTAGCCCCAAATTGGCTAAGTCCCTAAATTTCATCTAACTTGATTGCCTTAACCTCCAAATTGGCACCCAATTCATGTTGAAAACTCTTCATAGGGTCCCCGATGTCCTTAACCTCGAAGTTGGCATCCAATTCATGTTGAAAACTCTTCATGAGGTCCTATTGACCACTAAAAAAAAATAAATTTATACTTAGTAAAAGACTAACCCAAGCTAGACCCAAGCCTAGCCCAACATGACCAAATTAATTAAAGTTCAAAACTCCCTCAAATTGACCCTTCAATTGAGCTCAAAACCACTTTCATTCTTCACCAAAGTTTTTCCTTAAGATCATATACACCAAATAAAATATTTATTTGAGCCAATTGACATGTCTAGCCTAGCTTAAACCCAAGTTGTGGACATTTGCACCCACTTGGACTCATGCACTAAATGTGATCAACCACCCTAATGTCACCAAATTAACTCCACCAAAGCCATTAGTTGGACTTACTGACCAGTACAAATGCCATGAAACCACCTAAATTAAGCCATGGACCAAAGGTTCCCCAAATTAAGGGATATTATTTCCAAAATTGTACGTGCTTAAGATATCTTTGCCAAATCAAAGCACATTTGCATTAAATTGTTGTGATGGATTCCTTTGGGTTCNTGTGACTAGTCCAAACACCATCAAAAAACCTAAATCAAGCCATGGATCAAAGGTTTCCAAGATAAGGGATATTATTTCAAAAAATGCACATGCTTATGATATCTTTGCCAAATCAAAGCACATTTAAATTGTTGTGATGGATTTCTCTGGGTTCCCTGAGCTCCTAGCCACCTCCCCCCAGCCGACCGGCCAGCCTAGTGGCCGGAAAAGCCCAAAACCAAGAGACACTCCCATGGAACCTCAACCAAATCAAACCTAGAGGCCAGCTCATCCAAATCAAATTGAAGAGCTCCTCTGCCCACCACCATGCACACACACTTATGCCCTTAGAGCCACCCCATGGACATTTTAAAAAAAAAACTCACCTCCCACGGCCATGGGAGGTGTGCTAAAATTTTTCTAGAGAGGCTTCTCCAAACTTCATACAGAGCTTCCCTAAGATCCCCTCAGTGCATTCTGACCATTTTCCCCCACCAATTCCCATTGTCGGATCTCAATTTTGAGCTTAAAACCTTGCCGGAAACTAGGACAGAACCCAATACACCTCCACACTCCACCAAACTTCAATTGGTTGTGCCCACAACTTCACAATAGCAAGAGAAGACAAAAATCCATCAAATTACCCTAAGAAATAGCTTCCACCATAGTTCTAGAGCAACACCTGAAGTCGAGCTTGATCGAATTCATACCTAGAACTTACACCAAGACCAGGGACTCAATCCCTAGCCTCCTTGGACCCCAACGAGCGTNCAACTCACCTCCCACGGCCATGGGAGGTGTGCTGAAATTTTCTTAGAGAGGCATCTTCAAACTTCACACAGATCTTCCTTAAGATCCCCTCAGTGCATTCCAACCATTTTCCCTCACTAATTCCTATTGTCGGAGCTCAATTTTGAGCATAAAACCTTGCCAGAAACCAGGATGAACCTAACACACCTCCACAGTCCACCAAACTCAAATTAACTTCACCCACACCTTCACGACAGTGAAATAAGCCAAAACCCCATAAAATCACCTTCCCACAGAGCCTCTACCATAGCTCTAAACCAATACCCAAATCCGACCGTGATTGAATTCCTACCTAGACCTTACACCAAAACCAGGGACTCAATACCTAGCCTCCTTGGACCCCAACGAACGTGCTGAACCCCTCTGACAGAAGCTTCACTTCTCAGAGCAAAGGTATAAAACCTCACCTCATCCCGAGTCTATTTCGATTCTCCATTTAATTAGGCTTTAATTAATTGCATGACTACCGTATGGATATGTTCATCTCACTTAGATGAGTCCATAGGATCAAACCCGAGGTGATTTGGTTGAGTCTAGGCTGAGATCTTAGGGTTTTAATGTGGACGGTCACGGGATCATTCTGCCGGGGATGATGACGGGGAGTCGTTTGATCGAGCGTGTATCAAATGCACAGAGGAAATCGAGCCGGACAGCGCTTTGGGATATAAATTGCGGGCCGAGTCAGCAGCTACGTGGACGGCGGCGTCTAACCAGAGCACGTCANAAAGCCTCCCTTCTTAGTGCAAAGGTATAAAACTTCTCCTCCTCCCAAGATTATTTTGATTCTCCATCAACTTAGGCTTGATTTCATGGTACATTAACCGTATGCATATGTTTGTCTCACTTAGACGAGTCCATACGATCAAACCCGAGGTGATTTGGTTGAGTCTAGGCTAAGTTCTTAGGGTTTTAGTGTGGACGGTCACGAGATCATTCTATCAAGGACGATGATGGGGAGCCGTCCGATCGCGCGTGTATCACATAGACGGAGGAGATCGAGTCGGACAGCACTTTGAGACATAAACCGCGGGCAGAGTCAGCAGCTACGTGGACGGAGGCGTCCAACCAGAGTGCGCCGCACATGCCTTCTGAGCTGCCTAGGATCCAATTAGCACGCGCGGTTTAAATAGATAAATAGGGATTTTCTTATTTATTTAAATACCCTTAACTTAGAAAATTCATAACTTTGTGTAGAAAAATCACCAAAAATACTTTTTATATTTATTTAAATACCCTTAACTTAGAAAATTCATAACTTTGTGTAGAAAAATCACAAAAATAAATAAAAAAACTCTCTCGCTCAGTGAACAGAGGAAAGCAATGCGAAAAAATTTTTAAGACCATGTTATGCATATTTTATTTTTAATTAATTAAACACTGTTTTGAATCATTTGATTCTCCATGCATATTGATACATCAACTTGGCTTGAAACTTTTGCATTTTGCAACCTCTGTCAAGGGAAATATCCTCTAATTTTTCTAAAGTCAGAAAATGTTCTTATACAGAGATCCATATTTTTCAAGTTATTCCACATTATTTCCTTAAAAAAATCATGGAAATTAGCATATTGATTAGAAAATCTTAAGAAAATTTTGGAAGGTCCACCATGACTAGAGAAGCTTTTGGAAATAATTTCATGGGTCAGTGAACTTAAATTTTGCAAACACTAAATCACTAAGATAATTAATTTTGGAAAATATAAACATTGTCTTTAAATTTTACAAACACTAAATCACTAAGATAATTAATTTTGGAAAATTTAAACATTTATCTTAAATTTTACAAACACTAAATCACTAAGATTATTAATTTTGGAAAATATAAACATTTAAAATAAATCACTAAAATAAATAATTTTGAAAAACATAAACGTTTAAATGATTTGATTTTTGATCTCTTCTATGATTTATGATCCAGTGAACTCATCATAAAAATTTCAAAATGTTTTAAGTTCATTTGGCAACTTAAGTTGATTTTTAAGAATAAATACCACTTTTGGCATTTAAATGGTTTTTAAAAATCAAAATATAACTCAAAAAATTATGAAATTTTGTTTTTTAAGTTCTCTGTGATCAGGGTTATTTTTTTAAAATAAAATGATATTTAAAATAAAAACTTGATTTTTAGCCAATTTTAAATATTTAAATAATTAAAAATTCATAAAAAACCACAAAAATAATAAAACTCATGGAAATTTCTAAATTGCTCCCTAATCACTTATGAACAATTAGAATATTTTTTTTTGACTTTCTAAGTAAAGATTTTGAATTTCAAAGCTTAAAAATATTTTTTAAGGGCTAAAAATGAGTTTTTTTCACTAAAATAATTCCAATAAATCAAATAAAAATAAAAAAAATGTGAAATTTGCTCCTCTGAGTCCTATGACCTTAGGGAGATTTTATTTTTGCATGAAAATAATTATATAAATTAAATTAACTATTGAAAAATCATATTTTCTCCTCTGATGTCTTAATTGACCCATGAATGAGGTAGAATAAAAACTTCAAAGTCATTTGAATTGAATTTGACAAATTATGAGGTGTTAGAGCCTTAAGGGCAAATGTGTAATTTTTGGAAATTTTGCCTTAATTAACATTTAGGTTTAATTCAAGGAGGAAAATAGGTAACCTCTAATCTTAATCAATTCATTTGATGTTTGAAACACAAAGGGGTTAATTTGTAGAAACCAATCTCACTTTCTTAATTAAGAGTAATAAATTTCTAAATTATTAAAATTTGGAAGTTTATTAAAATTAAATGATCCTGGACTTAGGGGTACGACTTTTGAAGTCAATAATTAATCAATTTAATACCCTTAATTTTGATTTTCAAATACAACCCAAATCATGAATCATGACCACTTATCCTTAACCCTTTTCAAAACTAATTAAGACACTTACCTAGGTCTTAAGGGCTCAAGGGTGACTTAGGCTGAATAAAAAAATTGATTAAACAAGGATTAGAGAAATAAACATAACTAAATAAAACATCCTTGAAACACCACTAAGCCCAATTAGGATTAAAAATTTGGCTAAGTGTTCAAATTAAATCCAACATCCTTGAAACACCACTAAGCCCAATTAGGATTAAAATTTGGCTAAGTTATTCAAATTAACTATTTTTCTCTTTAAGAGTCTTCACCCACATAATTTTCAAATTAAATGATAAGTGATAATTACCCTATTGTAGGGATAATTGAGACATCAGTGCTTCCTGAGCAATAAGGTATTTACAGGATGAACCATTAAGTAACATAAGAAGTTTAAATGGACTCGAGGCTTTTCACCAGTTGGTGAGAGGGAGGCATGGACCTGCTTCCCCCTCCTAACTTTTTGGATACCTCAGAGGCCTATTAAACTTAATATTCTTCGCTCAATGAAATCATCCTTAATTAAACTTTTAAGGACTCACCAAGATATGACATAGGGTTAGGAAAATTGCCAAAATTTTACCTTTCCTGCTCTTCATAAACTGGCTTAACATGCATTTTAAGTTTCAGGTGGTGGAAAGAGAAGACTCGTCAGGTACACTTTTATAGTTTTCAGTGTTGTCTTTCTTGCATTTTCATACTTTACTTCTATACCTGCAAATTTGCATGCTAAATAACAATGTCACCCTGCATGNCCAACGTAAATCCTCACCTTATCTTTAGGCCTTTGTATAACGCTGTTATATAATATAAGCCCTAACTTTGTTATACAATATAAGCCCTAACTCGTCTTAGGATTCCGAGGTTGTCGTTTGTCATGACCTAAATCATCTTTAGGCCTTTGTATAGCTCTGTTGTACAATATAAGCCCTAACTCGTCTTAGGATTCCGAGGTTGTCGTTCGTCACGACCTAAATCCTCAATTCAGGCTATTTGTGCGATAATTTCACATGAATGTAAGCCCTAAATAATGAAATTGACAGGATCAGGCTATTTGTGTTTCACATGAATGTAAGCCCTAACTAATAAAATTGACAGAATGAAACACCTAAATATTTCTGTTTCTGTCTTAGGATTTTGAGGTTATCGTTTGTCACGACCTAAATCCTCACATCTTCCAGGCTATTTGTGTGATCATTTCACACAAATGTAAGCCATATTAAATAAAATTGGCAGGATGAAACACCTAAATATTTCTCCTAAAAACTGAAGCCAAACATTAGGATAGCTTAGGAAGTCACCGAGGTTCGCCTCTGGATCCCTGACATCCCCTAGATCTTCCTCCTTTGGATTCTACAATAAAATGTTCCAAATTTGAACCAATCCCCTTTCACACCTCCTCCTCCTTTGGATTCTACAATAAAATGTTCTAAATTTGAACCAATCCCCTTTCACACCTCTATGTCCGATCTCATTGAAAAGTCCTACCCTTTGAAACTCCTTGAAGATAGTATTTCCTGATTTTTATCGAGAGTCTTCTTAGGTGTCGATTTCGTTGAAGAGTCCTACCCTTTGAAATTCCTTGAAGATATTTTTTCTTGATTTTTATCGAGAGGATTTCGTTAAAGAGCCCTACCCTTTGAAATTCCTTGAAGATAATATTCCTTGATTTTTATCGAGAGTATGTTGAAGAGTTCCACCCTTTGAAATTCCTTGAAGATAATATTTCTTGATTTTTATCGGGAGTCTTCTTAAGTGTACAAAATGTTCCAAATTTGAACCAATCCCCTTTCACACCTCTACGTCTGATCTCATTGAAAATACCCTTTGAAATTTCTTGAAGATAATATTTCTTGATTTTTATCAAGAGTTTTCTTAAGTGACTTTGCCCTTTGAAATTCCTTGAAGATAATATTTCTTGATTTTTATCGAGAGTTTTCTTAGGTTGCTTTTTCGAAATTCCTTGAAGATAATATTTCCTGATTTTTATCGAGAGACTTCTTAGGTGAGTTTGGTCACCCCTTGAAGATAATATTTTCTTGATCTTTATCAAGAGTCTTCTTAGATGACTTTGGTCATTTAAGATGTAATTAACTATAGGGGCTTACCCTTATAGGAAGCATGTCCGAGGTGACTTTGGTAATTTAAGATGTAATTAACTATAGGGGCTTGCCCTTATAGGAAGCTTGTCCGAACCCAGCTTAATATAATCTTTATTTAATCCTTTATATTAAATAGCAAAACTTGTCCGACAATACAAAGGTTTCGGAGACCAAACGGATGTCATACTTTTGTTAGTTTGTTTGATCGAGCCTCATCCTCAAGTCTTGTGTTTATTCTTCGGGATGGATACAAGATTTGAGGTACAACGCTCTTTCATTTTAAACTATGAAAAGAATAGGGTCAGTTTGATTTCATACTTCAACGTCCTTCCGAAGCGGGCGACGGGATTTTGATTCCGAGCAACCGACAGCTTCTTATGGGCACTCACTCACTTCAATATCAGGTGATCAGTAGAAATCCATGTTGGTGTTGTCTGTATCACCAACAGAACATATGACTCCCTCATCAGGTGATCAGTGCTCTAAAATCCATCATCGGCGGATGCGTACTCCTCAAGAGTACTGTAACGCTCTAGGTGGAGGACATTACAGTCCGGGTATTCCACAAACGCCCCTGTAGCTGATGTCCATGTAGGAATCTCGGCATTGCATGTCGAGCAACCCATACAAAGATGTTGACCTCACTTTTGGTTGAGGTCTAGAAACTTCTTTGGTAGCCTGGGTCTAGCCATAGGACTTTCCTATTGACTAGTCTTAGAAAACTAGAAAAGGTACCCCACCATAATTCAAAACTCTTCTTTTTATTCAACTTGAAATTCCACATATTGATCTTAACCTCTAGCATTTAGTAGGTCTATAGGACTTTCCTATTGACTAGTCTTAGAAAACTAGAAGAGGTACCCCACCATTAGAAATTCGTAGCCTAGGTCTAGCCATAGGACTTTCCTACTGACTAGTCTTAGAAAACTAGAAAATGCATCACCACTAGAAACTCAAAAATTCTTCTCTTTACTCAATTTGAAGTTCCACATATTGGTCCTCACCATTAGAAACTCAAAACTCTTCTCTTTACTCAACTTGAAGGTCCACATATTGGTCCTAACCTCTAGCATTAGAAACTCAAAACCTCCTATTTTCTCAACTTGAAATTCCACATATTGATCTTAGCATTTAGTAGGTAAAGATTATTATAAAAGAATTCAAGAAGAATCCCTATAGGATTACTTGGCTTNTGGAAAGAGAAGACTCGTCAGGTACACTTTTATAGTTTTCAGTGTTGTCTTTCTTGCATTTTCATACTTTACTTCTATACCTGCAAATTTGCATGCTAAATAACAATGTCACCCTGCATGAAAACTAAAACCATCATATAGCCACATAACCATCACCAAAACCAAAACTAAAATCAACCAAGGTAAAATTCACCGCCACAACATTCAAAATATAAAACAACTCAAAATTTAATCACAAACATTACACAAAACCACAACTTCAACTAAATTAAGATGTCTCTATCAGATGATCTGGAATCCCTCGGAGGAGGTAACCTACGATTGCTAAAGAGGCTTCCCATGGTTTAAATGAAATTATGAAACTCATTAAGTTGAAGTTTAGTAAGTTCATTTGGACTAAGTGAATCCAATAGAAAATAGTGCCAGAACGAGGGAACCGTAGGATCCTAACCGGTGTCACTCTAATCAACTTTAATATGCACTCATAAAATTTAAAGAACCCAGAACGAGGGAACCATAGGATCCTAACCGGTGTCGCTCTAATCAACTTTAATATGCCCTCATGGAACGAGGGGGTTTAGTAAGTTCATTTGGACTAAGTGAATCCAATAGAAAATAGTGATACCGGAACGAGGGAGCCGTAGGATCCTAACTGGTGTCGCTCTAATCAACTTTAATATGACCTCATAAAATTTAAAGATGCGTTTGATAAGTTCATTTGGACTAAGTGAATCCAATAGAAAATAGTGATGCCGGAACGAGGGATTAACCAGTGTCGCTCTAATCAACTTTAATATGCCCTCAATGCCTGAACGAGGGAACCGTAGGATCCTAACCGGTGTCGCTCTAATCAACTTTAATATGCCCTCATACCGGAACGTGGGAACCGTAGGATCCTAACCGGTGTCGCTCTAATCAACTTTAATATGCCCTCATAAAATTTAAGGTACCGTAGGATCCTAACCGGTGTCGCTCTAATCAACTTTAATATGCCCTCATAAAATTTAGAGAGAACCGTAGGATCCTAACCGGTGTCGCTCTAATCAACTTTAATATGCTCTCATAAAATTTATGTAGGATCCTAACCTGTGTCGCTCTAATCAACTTTAACATGCCCCCATAAAATTTAAAGAACTAGATCCTAACCGGTGTCACTCTAATCAACTTTAATATGCCCTCATAAAATTTAAAGAACTTCACCAAACCGGTGTCGCTCTAATCAACTTTAATATGCCCTCATAAAATTTAAAGAACTTCAAACATATGACCAACTGATTTGATATTATAACTTGACACACTAGATAACTCAAACTTGTCGCGGCAAGGAGCTTGGAGCTAGCATCATGGTGGGCAAACACAACCATCTTTAACAGCAAAAGCTGTCTTCCCCAGCTAAACCAATCTTCCTTCCTTAGACTTAAACAACAAAGCCATAGGACTTCAAGGTTGCTTGCTTATGCAACGTAAATTGTCACCTCATCTTTAGGCTTTTTCATAAACCTATTATACAATATAAGCCTTAACTCGTCTTAGGATTCTGAGTTTATCAATTGTCACGACCTAAATCCTCACTTCTTCTAGGCTATTTGAGTGATCATTTCACACGAATGTAAGCCCTAACTAATAAAATTGGCAGGATAAAACACCTAAATTTTTCTCCTCAAAATTTAGGCCAAACATTAGGATAGCTTGGGAAGTCACTGAGGTTCTCCTTTGAATCCATGACATCCTCTAGTTCTTCTTCCTTTGGATTGTACAATAAAATTTTCCAAATTTGAACCAGTCCCCTTTCACACTTCTACGTCCAATTTTGTTGAAGAGTCCTACCCTTTGAAATTCCTTGAAGATAATATTTCTTGATTTTTATCGGGAGTCTTCTTAAGTGACTTTGGTCATTTAAGATGTAATTAACTATAGGGGCTTGCTCTTATAGAAGTTTTCTTAGGTGACTTTGGTCATCTAAGATGTAATTAACTATAGGGGCTTGCCCTTATAGATCTTCTTAGGTGACTTTGGTCATTTAAGATGTAATTAACTATAGGGGCATGCCCTTATAGGAATTTCGGTGACTTTGGTCATTTAAGATGTAATTAACTATAGGGGCTTGCCCTTATAGGAAGCATGTTCTATAGTGGCTTGCCCTTATAGGAAGCATGTCCAACCTTTGAAATTCCTTGAAGATAATATTTCTTGATTTTTATCGAGAGTCTTCTTAAGTGACTTGTCCTACTCTTTGAAATTCCTTGAAGATAATTTTTCTTGATTTTTATCGAGAGTCTTCTTAAGTGACTTTAGTCATTTAAGATGTAATTAACTATAGGGGCTTGCCCTTATAAGAAGCATGTCCAAACCCAGCTATTCTTTGAAGATAATATTTCCTGATTTTTATCGAGAGTCTTCTTAGGTGACTTTGGTCATTTAAAAGCGTTGAAGAGTCCTACCCTTTGAAATTCTTTGAAGATAATTTTTCTTGATTTTTATCGAGAGTCTTCTTAGGTGGCTTTGGTCATTTAAGAATATTTCATGATTTTTATCGAGAGTCTTCTTAGGTGACTTTGGTCATTTAAGATGTAATTAACTACTTTCTTGACTTTTATCGAGAGTCTTCTTAAGTGACTTTGGTCATTTAAGATGTAATTAACTATAGGACTTGCCCTTATAGGAAGCATGTCCGAACCCAGCCTACCCTTTGAAATTCCTTGAAGATAATATTTCCTGATTTTTATCGAGAGTCTTCTTAGGTACTTTGGTCATTTAATATGTAATTAACTATAGGGGCTTGCCCTTATAGGAAGCATGTCCGAACCATTTGGTCATTTAAGATGTAATTAACTATAGGGGCTTGCCCTTATAGGAAGCTTTTCTCGAACCGTCCTACTCTTTGAAATTCCTTGAAGATAATTTTTCTTGATTTTTATCGAGAGTCTTCTTAAGTGACTTTAGTCATTTAAGATGTAATTAACTATAGGGGCTTGCCCTTATAAGAAGCATGTCCAAACCCAGCTGTTTAAGATGTAATTAACTATAGGGGCTTGCCTTTATAGAAGCATGTCCGAACCTAGCTTAATATAAACAATATTTAATCCTTTATATTAAATAGGGGAACTTGTCGACAAATACAAAGGTTTCGCAGACCAAATGGATGTCNGTGTAACGAAAGTGTGAAGAATCTTTGATTGAGGCTACACCTCTCAGAGCGAAGGTATAAACTCACTCACTCTCCCGAGCCTTTACAAGCTCTCCATTTATAATGGCTTAATTTATGGCTTATTAACCGTATAGATATGTTATCTCACGTAGACGAGTCCATAGGATCAAACCCGAAGTGATTTGGTTGAGTCTAGAGAGAGATCTTAAGGTTTTAGT
>JXCR01132584.1:4421-45615 GCA_002079205.1 Phalaenopsis hybrid cultivar
ATATATATATATATATTAATGATTTGTATTTTTAATAAATTTAATTGACTACAAGGTTACAAAAAGATTTATAGTCAATTAAAATTATTAATTAAGAAAATATAATAAAAAATATTAAATTATAATTAAATGATGTATTAATATAAACAATAAGATTTAAATCTTGCACAAATTCTTAACATTCTATTGTTGTGTGATTAGGATTGTCAAAAACATTTTTTTGTTCGCAAACACCTCGTGTTTGGCTTGCTCTCTAAGCAAACGAGCCGAACACGAACACAATTTTTGTGTTCGAAATATAAATGAATCGAACATGAACACTAATATTTTTTAATGAGCCAAACACGAGCTGAGCCTAGACTCGCTCTTTTTCTGCTCGTCTACACCCATACTTAACACGCACTAATTAATTCTTGCCATCTGTCACTGAGACTCTCGGGAAAGTAAATTGATCTTCTAAATTTGGCCCGCCTCATGCAATCTACGTCTCCATCAGATGAGAATTGGTGTATTAATGCCAAGCATATTATTATTATTCATTAAAATTAATTAATAGAAACTTTTTTAAAGTATCGCGAATTTCAAAATAATTATATTTATTTTGAAGTGATAGTAAAATATATAACATGAACCAAAATCTTTATCATAACACCTTAATATTTTCTGGGATATCTTGAAATCAGCAAATATCGGACAGATTGAAGGTTAGAGTTGTCATATTTATTTTGAGAGCAGAGTGACATAAATTATTTATATTGTACTCATCTCCACATAAATTCAATGGTCAACAATTTTAAATTATATCCTGATAAAAACTTTGAAGAAGATATTTTTGAGGAAATTTTTTTAATTAAATTTTAATTAAAAAAATCAATATCTAATTAAATTATTTTAAGATGAATATAATATAAATATTAATTAACTATTTATATGCTGCATTTATGTCAAATGTATGAAAAGGTTTTAAAATCTATCATGATTCATCCAAGTTATTTTCCATTATAATACAGATAATTAATATATGGTTTTTTTTCTTATTCTAAACACATTAAAAAAAAGCTCAAAATCTCTTCCTGTTCGTCCTTTTTTTGGGTCTTGATCTATACGTGAATCCCACCGAAGGAATAGATTGTAAAAAGAGATAGATAGAGAGAGAAGTGCACAGTAATGAATAGTAATTTGAATTGTTGATTAGTCTTTTTTGTGGAACCCCCTATTTATAGAAAATGAGGTATAATATATGAAGTTAAATATTTGTAATTGCTTTAATGGGAGTGTTACAAAATATTTTAGATATTTTGCACATATAGGCCTTTAGTTGGTCTACCCTATAACTCGGTTGACTGAAATCAGTCGGTCCCGGTTCTGCAAAACCGGTTCACTCTACCATGTTGAATTGAGTTTGTCGGTCGGCACTTGACGGTCTTCAGGTCGGCAGGACTTGACTCAATCAGCTTGATTTTATCACTCGGCTATTATAGTTTAGTGGTTGACGATTGATACCTGGCAAGAAACTCAGGTCGGCAGAGCAAAGTTAGGTCATTGAGCAGATGGAGAATCATCGAAATCTAACACATAGCTCACTCCTTGACGAGGCATTCTTACGGGATGCTCTATGGGATTATGCTATGGCTAGTTATTGATCCCAGACGAGGGATCTCAAGGGTGTCTATAAGATAGCCAGCAATGTTGAATTCCCCTCTTGAGTCGAGTTGTGCCGCGAGACAGGTTGTGCCTCTACTTGGTTTGATTGGTCTCGATCTTTAATTTGAATGGTCTGTATTTGGTGGGCCTTTTGGGGGTTGTCCCTAGTAAAGTAGATCCTTCGGCATTAGTTTTCTGTTGGGGGACACTTGGTCTTCCGTTGGTGAACCTTTGGTTATTTGCCTGTGAGCCCTCCTTAGTCATGCTTCTTTGTATTTTTTGTCTTGGATTTCATCGATACTCGTGCAGATGTGCATCTTCTGTACACTTTTCCTCAATAGTTTTCTCTCCATGTGCAAATGATACAGAGCATATGAAGAAAAAACACAGAGGATATCTGAAGGTTCTCAATGGGATTATTTCGGGAGGAAGGGAAAGGAAGGGATATTTGTTAGGTCGTGAATGGGTAGTTTTTGAAAGACTCCGATGTGGAGCGCTACGACGACCTCTTTATCAGTGGAAGCTACAATAATGCTCATGGCGAAGAGGCTCAATCAAGAATCCGATAGAATTTGAGAGAGGACTAAATGCTCTTAAGTAGAAGTTTTTAAGGAGTTGGCTTTCTCCATTAGGTTCTCTCTCTATCTCTACCCCTCTTTTTTTTTCTTCTATTGATAAAAAAGGGAATCGTTTTTAATAGGCGAAAATATGGGATTTTGCATAAACAAAAATTTTGAAATTTTAGATGAATATTTATAATTATTATGTTGGAGTATTCAAGTTGGTAGAGATATTTTAAAAAGATTTCAAGCACACGTGTATAAGTTGAGTGTTTTTTATTTGATAGATATTGGAATATCCTTTGCAGTCTTTTGTCATTGATGATAACATTGATATAAATCTAAACTCACACATAGCTAACGTTGTATTACATATATTATTATATTCATACTTAAAATAATTTATGTCTCTAAAGAAGTGGTCTGAGTTCTCTATACGTGTGATTTAACTCAACAGTTCCACAAACATAACAGTTGTGACCATAACTCACTAACTGAGTGGTTTGGCTCAATAGTTCCACAATATTATGATCACAGATATAGCTCATATGTTTCACAATGGTTTTTTGCCCGTTCTAGTTATAACATTTGATATGACACAAAATTCTCTATCAGTTAAGATTTACTTGAATTTATCCCCTTATATAAATATCAACTCGGGTCTATAAGAATCTTTCAGTGAAAGTAGCATATAGCTTTGATAATGATTCTGCTGTTAGGTTTGATTAAATATCTCCTCTGACTAAATAAATCAAGGTTCATAATTTTCTTGAGCTCAATGAAAATTTTCAAAATTTAAAACATAGTTCTACTGTAGCTACCTGTTGAATAATCAACGCCCTAATAATTACCTTTAATTAAAAGTGTTTTTCCTTAATTGAAAAGGGTAATTAACTATAGCGATAGGGGCAGAACCAATTTTATCTTATAGGGTGGGCTCAATATTTTATTTTTAAAGTATATTGAGATGAGCAAAATTACTAAATTACCTAAAGTTCGTAAGAAAAAATATTAAAATTTATTACTTATAAAAAGAAAAATCTCAACTTCCAAGGTGAGAAATTGACCACGCTAGATATAACTAGTGTGGTATCTACAATTTCATTTGTCTTTGAAAAAACTTAGTTCTGAATTCCAACACAAAACTCTCAACGTCTTCATGGGAGGTTGTGTTGTGAATTTTCAAAGGTCACAATCTAGTTTGTCTAGGAGCAAAAGCAAATACACATTTTTGGTCCTACATTGAGCAGTATTAGTGATGGAAAAGCAAATAAAATTTAATGCAGGTAAATTGCTTTAAAAGTAAGAGTCGAAGAAGATGACAGATGAATTTACAAAAAAAAAAAAACAAAGATTCTTAAAAAGCACCTGTAATCAACGTCTTTTCTTTCAAGACGACTAATAGAATCCAACCCCTGCTGAAAACCAAGATAGTTATTAGAATTCTTATTAGAGAAATGAAATAGCAAGATAAACACTAGAACTTTGGGAGACAATGACATGGCACATTATTTAAGAGGGGTTGAACCAACATTATTCATTAAGCTGGGCAAAATCACTAAATATCTTTTTCTTTTTAGATTTCTTATTAGAGAAATAAAATAGCAAGATAAGCACTAGAATTTTGTGAGATAATGACATGGTACATTATTTAACAGAGACTGAACTAACATTTTTTTTTTGTGGGATGAAAAAATAAATAAATTTTACTATTTATATAAAAAATTGTAAATTTTAATGGAGACAATGCCCACTCTGAACATAACGTTTTCCACCCCCAGGAACATAAGACATAGAACATGTGCAAGTAGAAACTTGAAGGCAAAGAGTTAGCACAATTATTAATCATAAAAGAAAAACACAACAAAAAATCCTGGTTATGGCACATAAAGTACAAGAGCCAAACTAGAATTGTTAGTGCCCAACCTGACATGCAGATTAAAAATTACTCGATCATCACTGAAAAAAACAGCTTGAGAGCTATGAGAAAATGTTGCAAGTAAAATACTCTCCCAAAACTGCTTCTCAATTTTTGTATTATGTTCCCCACCATACTTTTCTCACTCTCACACCTCACTGCTCTAAATTTGTAACTTATAATCAGAACTTGAAATGAAGAGATGACTTTTCCAAGTATCTCAAGGTACTTAATGTCCAATCAAAGAATTTAAGGAGCTTTTGGCTATTAATCTTTCAATTAATTGTTGTTTAGCCAATGAAAAAAAAAACTTTTTAAAAGTGTTAATATTCCTCAGCTCCAAAACACTTAATGAATAAGGAAGTGCAGTCCAATCAAGCGGAATAAAAGAAGAAATTCAAAAGGAGATTACTTGTGCTTGACTTCATGCAATTTATAGGTTCCATGAATTTTACCATAGAATTGAGACAAAAGAACACGTTGAAAGTAATCTTACATCAAAAAACTCGATCTCTATCTCATCCTGCATGCCATTGGGAAAAAAAAGATTAGATTCCAGAGATGCCAACCAAATAAAATTTGTTAGATTTCACTTGAAGGAAAGAAGAAACAAATATAATGGAGGAGCTAAGATTCCAAAATAGCATGCAAATAAAAAATTTTGTAACAATTCATTCATTTAGCACATATTGAAAGGCAAAGGACCCATAAAAATTTCCTAACTAAGACGAGAATGACAAAGTAATATTAAGGTTGTTTGGTTGCAAGTAGGATTTAGTAAACCTGTAAATCCAGATTTATGAAATCAAGAAAGGGTCAAATCCTTAAAACTGTTAGGTATGTTAATAAGTAAATCTTAATAAATTCAGAGAAACTGTTTGACAATTTAAGATGAATTTAATAGGATTTATCTTCCCTTGAGTTTTAGCTTCTCCAAGTCGCATAAATCCTTCTTTCAAAGTGATTTACTAAATCCCGAATTTAAGTCAAAACAGGGCAAAAAAGGGATTTAAGAATTTGTAGGATTTAACAATGTCTTCTTTACAATTTGGCAGGATATAAGCGAAACCTTGCCAAATGGTTGTCTGGCAATGAATTTAGGCAAGGATTTATGCAGGATATAAGCGAAATCTTGCCAGACGGTTGTTTGGGAGAAATAAATCCTGATTTCGCGAATTTCGTTTGTAAATCCTGAATTTAGTAAATCCTGTGAATAGTTGGATTTAAGTCCATCCGCTGCGGAGTTAATGCTGAAAGAATCGGATAGAGCAGAAATTGCCAGACAGCTTTACTGAATTTACAGGATTTATCAAATCCATTTTTAAGATTTAACCCATTCAAGATTTATTAAATCCAAATTTAGATTAATTTAAATCTCATATGCTGCCAGACAACACCTAAACCACATAGAATAATCCACCCACCAACAATTACAATGAATTCTAAAATCTAACACACTAAAGAACAGAATAACTCTAAATCCACAAAACCGAACACCAATGAAAGGAGGCTTGTTCCATACATTGGACTACTTAAAAATTCATTAAGATATCTACGGTCTAGAACAAATAATGAACCGCCATTACGTTTCAGTGAAAGCAATTAAAGCAGAAGAGAAGGAGACATACCGCAATGGCGTTGCAAGNGCAGAATAACTCTAAATCCACAAAACCGAACACCAATGAAAGGAGGCTTGTTCCATAGATTGGACTACTTAAAAATTCATTAAGATATCTACGGTCTAGAACAAATAACGAACCGCCATTACGTTTCAGTGAAAGCAATTAAAGCAGAAGAGAAGGAGACATACCGCAATGGCGTTGCAAGCGGAGCACTCGTCTTCCACGCTAGAAACTAACAAAAGGCTTGCAAGAATGAGCGCAGAGACCAGTGCTGATCTAGGGTTCTTCCCCTTCCTCTTCCACTCCATGCCTGCAATCAAGCCGGCTAACAGAAATCGGATTTGGGTTTCATTGTTGGTTTAAAAGTAGAGCGCTGCCCACCAAAAAGCGGGCTATGAAAGCTGGAAATAACGGTCTGCGCTGGCTCGCCCTTGCTTGATTGTACGTTATTTTTCCTTTCTACCGCACTTAAGAACGCCGCCAAGAAGGTCTCGTTTGGCAAATGCACGTTGTGTGTGTTTGGGGGCAGCTTATGTTTATTCGAATAAGTCGTGTTTGGGGGCAGCTTGTGTTTATTCGAATAAGTCGTTTATTTATAAATCACATTTTCGGATAAACTGTTCAAATACAGTTTCCAAACTGTAGAGCGACGTTTTGAAAACGCCGCCGCTACCTCAGATGAGTTTTTTTTCTCTCATTACGCAATTAGTTGTGTTTAAGTAGATTTAGTGAATTTAGATTTAATAAACTTTAGAAATATTAAATTTTAAAAATTGNCAGCTTATGTTTATTCGAATAAGTCGTGTTTGGGGGCAGCTTGCGTTTATTCGAATAAGTTGTTTATTTATAAATCACATTTTCGGATAAACTGTTCAAATACAGTTTCCAAACAGTAGGACGACGTTTTGAAAACACCGCCGCTACCTCAGACGAGTTTTTTTTCTCTCATTACGCGATTAGTTGTGTTTAAGTAGATTTAGTGAATTTAGATTTAATAAACTTTAGAAATATTAAATTTTAAAAATTGTTTGTCATGGAATTAAATATATCTAATTAAATCATGTAAATTTGTTTATGTACTTATGTCAAGATTTAAAATGTTGTTATGTTTGTTATGGCAAAAAGTTATAATTAAACTTTGTGATTATGTTATTAATATAATAAACATTAATTATTAAATTTAATTAAAATCCATTAAATTTTATTATTAATTATACTAATTAATATTTAATTATTCACTAAACTAATTGATTATTAAGAAAAAAAATTATTAAACAAAATTACTTATTAAACAATAAATTAACATTAACACAATATTAATTAATTGTTATTAATTATATTGATTAAGATTATTTAAGAAATTTATTAAACATTTTAAAATTTTAAAATGCACTTTTATTTATTTATTAATTATTAAATAATTAAATGTAAATTAATCTAATTATTATTAAATTGATAATATATGAATTAATTATTATTTATTAATCAATTTAATTGATAAATTTAATTTAAATAAAAATAAATTAAAATAATTTGTTACCAAGATTAAATAAAAAAATAAATCTGTTTAATTCTGCTTTAAGAGCCTGTTTGTGACAGATTTACAGGTTTAGATAAACTATATCTTAAGAGCTTTTTCAAAAATTTGCTGTTGAAATTAGCATTTTCCACCGATCCTAATTAGGTGCGGTAGCAGCTTTCTAGTTACCATCCAATTTTTTCAAAAAAAAAAAATTATAATAGNTCTGTTTGTGACAGATTTACAGGTTTAGATAAACTATATCTTAACAGTTTTTTCAAAAATTTGCTGTTGAAATTAGCATTTTCCATCGATCCTAATTAGGTGCGGTAGCAGCTTTCTAGTTACGGTCCAATTTTTTCAAAAAAAAAAAATTATAATAGCCACCACATATTTTTATAACATCATCTTATTTTTTTTACTGTTTCATAAATAGCAGCTATCTCAAACAGATACTTAAATCTATTGCCGTAAAAGCTATTGATTAAATCTTGATGTTGTTATTTATGTATTAAATGTTCGGGCAAAATTACACTCTCTGACACACAAGTTATTTCCGCTTATCACCGTTTGGGAAGACATACTAGAAGTATTTGGGCTCGCCAAAACAAAAGGAAAGTGATGCATTTATACATAAGAGAGTTCAATTATCATCGAACAATTGTTGTTTTTCAAAAATAAGCCGACTCATAAACTAATGAGTAGAGTTCGGGTTAGTTTGAGCTTAGCTTGTTAGTACATGAAGCTTAACTCACAAACAACGANAAATCTATTACCGTAAAAGCTATTGATTAAATCTTGATGTTGTTATTTATGTATTAAATGTTCGGGCATAATTACACTCTCTCACACACAAATTAAATGCACCACTTTTCTCTCATCCTTCTATATTTATAAATTATTATGATTTTTTGCATAATTTTTTGAATCAACCATGCATCACAACATCATTATATTATGATGTCAAATTAATCTAAAAATAATCTTGTAGTATGATATGGTTGTATTACATGATGTCAAATTAATTTGAACATTACCTTTTTGATTGTTTTGAAACTTGTAGGATTTTTATATTGTCAATGCTTATGAAGAGGGAGAAGAGTAGATCCTCGTGTTATTTCCGCTTATCACCGTTTGGGAAGACATACTAGAAGTATTTGGGCTCGCCAAAACAAAAGGAAAGTGATGCATTTATGCATAAGAGAGTTCAATTATCATCGAACAATTGTTGTTTTCCAAAAATAAGCCGACTCATGAACTAATGAGTAGAGTTCGGGTTAGTTTGAGCTTAGCTTGTTAGTACATGAAGCTTAACTCACAAACAACGANCAGATATAAACATATTCGTCCATATTACTCGATCTATAAATTCTCTAGTTTATTTAACCTCGTCGCGGTGGCACTCAATCACGGAAAGTTGAGAGGGGGCTTCGAGTGGAGAGAAAAACTTGCTCAAGTTAGAAGAGGGATTAATGGAAGTCACCCCTATATCCCATCCTTTGGCTGCTNGAGATATAAACATATTCGTCCATATTACTCGATCTATAAATTCTCTAGTTTATTTAACCTCATCGCGGTGGCACTCAATCACGGATAGTTGAGAGGGGGCTTCGAGCGGAGAGAAAAACTTGCTCAAGTTAGAAGAGGGATTAATGGAAGTCACCCCTATATCCCATCCTTTGGCTGCTCTTCCTGTCTTGCCTCCTAATGCTCTCCCAATTATCTGCCAGCATAACATTTTACATGTAATAAATGGTCATTAATATTTGTTAATAATTAATGACAAAATTGGAAATTACATCATTTAAGTGTGTATTGGTATATAATTAGAAACATCGAATAGTATATGGAATTTGCTGTTATTAGTCTGCTTCAGATATATATAGGATTTGGTTTGATACAAATCAGCTAATACGAGAATAACACGGGTGAGGAGAAAATATTACGACCAGAGTTCGAATCCCAGGATGACGCTTGAGATCCATCGGAGGTCATTTTTTTCTCCTTTTTTTTTTCTCGTCCACTCCTTTAAGCCTCTGATGGATCGCAGACATTGTTTGGCTTGCGACGTAATATTTTTTTCCCATTATTGGTATTAAACAATTATTTGGAAATTTACAAATGTAGCACACAAATCCTTTATATTTACACACATAGCACCAAAAGTTTGATATTNAAAAATATTATGTCTAGAGTCTGAATGTCAGGACGACGCTTGAGATCCATCGGAGGTCATTTTTTTCTCCTTTTTTTTCTCGTCCGCTCCTTTCAGCCTCCGATGGATCGCAGACATTGTTTGGCTTGCGTCCAGACGTAATATTTTTTTCCCAATATTTTTTTCCCATTATTGGTATTAAACATTTATTTGGAAATTTACAAATGTAGCACACAAATCCTTTATATTTACACACATAGCACCAAAAGTTTGATATTGCATTTAAAATGTCTTGGAGTCATAAAATTTCACTTTCAAATGTCTATAATAGTTGTATTTAAATATTTGAGTGTTATGTACGTAAATATGAAATTTTAAGGGTTGAATATGTAAAAGCATGAGAATTGCCTGGGATGCCTTTTTAATTAATAACTTAATTTCCAATTAAGGGGAATCCGAAAAGGATATGGTATTTTAAAATCTCAGATTATGATTTAATGGAGAGATTTGTGGGACTAATTTAATGATTAGANTTTGCCTGGGATGCCTTTCTAATGAAAAACTTAATTTTCCAATTAAGGGGATTCCGAGAAGGATATGGTATTTTAAAATCTCAGATTATGATTTAATGGAGAGATTTGTGGGACTAATTTAATGATTAGATCTCCTTAAATATAGTCTAAATTTGGTTTAAAAATTATTCTCCCCCGTTAAATTAAGTAAATAAATAAAAAATAGAAAAATTAGTTTACTATTTTGCTACAATATTTTGATGATTTATTTTGGTTTACTTACTCTAATAATGTAATTTTTTTTATTATTAACAAGAATATTATATTAAATCAAAACTTTTTTGATAAATAATCCACTCAGCACTTTTGATTGAATTTAAAACATCAAATATTAAAAATAATTTAATATAATTTTTTTTATCAATTCATTATATTTTTATTTTTTTAAAATAAAACTTTTCTCCCCTAAAAATTTTTATTATTACATATGGATGACTGCGCTCTCCGATCACAGTCATCCATCAACTCATCCAAACAAAAGATTGTATGTTCTGCGTGCGCTCTCCGANCTAAAAATAATTTAATATAATTTTTTTTATCAATTCATTATATTTTTATTTTTTTTCAAAAAACTTTTCTCCCCTAAAATCGAAAAATTATTACATACGGAGAGCGCACGCAGAGCTACGTGCGCTCTCCGATCACAGTCATCCATCAACTCATCCAAACAAAAGATTGTATGTTCTGCGTGCGCTCTCCGATCACAGCCATCCGATCACAGTCATCCATTAACTCATCCAAACAAAAGCTTGTATGTTCTGCGTGTGCTCTCCGATCACAGCCATCCATTAACTCATCCAAACAAAAGTTTGTATGATAGTGGGTCCCATTTTTATTAATTTGAAAAAAAAAACATAAAAGGAATGGCTATGATTGAAAAGAGTACCTAATAATTTCTCGATAAAATCAACGAAAAACATGAACAGACCCATCTCTTTCATGTTCTTGACATATTTTTTTCATATTTTCCGCATGTCTTAATGACACACATACACAGACATATATATATAAAAATAAAAATTGAATAAGCTTCAAAGGTTGCGACTTGGATTTAATAAATTTGGATTTATGTCAAGTAGAAGAATGTAAGAAAATTCGATTTAACAGAACGTTGGATTTAAACACCGCCAAAAAATAACATTGAGAGCTAGATAGAGAGAGAACCTGATGACCAAAGCAAACCCCTAAAACCTTCTTCTTCCGAGCATCAAGTACTCTCACCAACTCTACCAAACTCTTGATCCATTCTTCTTCCCCATGCGCGTCGCTGCTGCTTCCACTGATAACAAACCCGTCGTAACCGTCGACATCGCTGCCGGCTGGAAACTCCCCCTTCTCAGCCATGTAGACATTCCATTCTTCACCTTCCTCCTGCAACAATCCCATGAACACCTTCAGGTATCCTCCATATGCTTCCTTCACATAATCTGTATCCTCTGCACATTGTAACAGAGCATACTTCTTCTTTGCTTCCATGTGATGAATTGAGTTTGGAGGAAGAAGAAGTGGGGAGGAGATTTGAAGTAAACTGGTTTCAGATGGTTTTTAGTTTTATAAGAAGGGGAAGAAGAAGAGGAAGGGGGGGACATGACAATTGGGGGGCACTTTTTGGTGGGGTTACATTTGCCTTTTCAGTGAATATTTTTTTCTTAATGAGCTTAGATTATATAAATATATATAATGATTTTAGTATAATGAAAAATATTTGGGGTATGAAAGATTTTAAAATCTTTTGATATTTTTAGCATAAATGCAGTATATAATTTAGTAAATAAGAGTTATAGTATCATCTACCTTAAATAAATAGATTGGGGAAAAAACTTGCCTTAATATATCCTATTCTTCAAGTTCTTAAACAGGTTAAGTAGGTGACCGTTACATTTATTCCAAGATCCGTATAATGCATATAGAATTTATGGTATGCTTGCCTTGAAGAATATTTAATAGCTCTAAACTTCATTCTAGTTAAGTTATGTGGAGAATTTTTTTTTTTCCCCTAATTTAGTTGAGATCCTGATGGATTGTTTAATTATGTTAGTCATTATTGATTAAGAANGGAAGAATATTTAATAGCTCTAAACTTCATTCTAGTTAAGTTATGTGGAGAATTTTTTTTTTCCCCTAATTTAGTTGAGATCCTGATGGATTGTTTAATTATGTTAGTCATTATTGATTAAGAAAAATGAGAATTAGAATAATTTGATTATTTTGTTATTGAATTGATTTTATGGTTTGATGAATGTTGGAAGATCCGTGACGGTAGAGTAATAAATTAGTGTCTCAACATAATAAGAGTTTCCAACACAAACACAGATAAAAAAAAAAAAAGTGGGAGGAGACATCACAATTTTTACTTGGAAAAACTTGGAAAGGGAAAATATCATGAGGTTTGACTCGGTTGAAGTAATCCACATATAATTAGGAGTGCATAGACCTACTATTCTTCTGAATTAGGAAAGTTGAAATTATAAAGTTGATGTACAACAGTATTTCAGTAACAATAGTTGTAGCAGGTCGTAATCGATTGTTACGGAGGTGGTAGTTCATCATGAATATTGTAGATGGTGGATATAGCGTTAGCTTGTCATAGAAGTCGTAGTTGAAATTTGTTGGAGTCTCTCTCATGGGTTCGGCTTGAATCACTAGCATTTGTGCCTCGTCGATTNATTAGCTTGTCATAGAAGTCGTAGTTGAAATTTGTAGGAGTCTCTCTCATGGGTTCGGCTTGAATCACTAGCATTTGTGCCTCGTCGATTGTAAGATAATAATCCTCTTTGATGTCTTCATTCTCTCCCATGTTACTATCTATTTTTTCAATGGACCCCTACTCGGTGAAAAATAGCATTATTGTATTTGGACAATCTAATACAATGTGCTCAACTTCATAACAATTGAAGCACTTCATAACTCGGATNTTTACTATCTATTTTTTCAATGGACCCCTACTCGGTGAAAAATATCATTATTGTATTTGGACAATCTAATACAATGTGCTCAACTTCATAACAATTGAAGCACTTCATAACTCGGATAGATTTTGGAGTGTTGGTGGGCTTTACCTTTTCTCCACTCTGGATTGGTTTCTCCTCATGCAAAATGAGCTTCAGTGCTCCACTAGGTGTACTTTTGCCACTGAATCCAATGATTGAACCCTATTTGAAGGATGATGTGGACATGATGGATCCCTACTCGGTGAAAAATATCAATATTGTATTTGGACAATCTAATACAATGTGCTCAACTTCATAACAATTGAAGCACTTCATAACTCGGATAGATTTTGGAGTGTTGGTGGGCTTTACCTTTTCTCCGCTCTGGATTGGTTTCTCCTCATGCAAAGTGAGCTTCGGTGCTCCACTAGGTGTACTTTTGCCACTGAATCCAATGATTGAACCCTATTTGAAGGATGATGTGGACATGATAGATCCCTACTCGGTGAAA
The DNA here is from genome assembly GCA_002079205.1 of Phalaenopsis hybrid cultivar. Classification (NCBI taxonomy): domain Eukaryota; kingdom Viridiplantae; phylum Streptophyta; class Magnoliopsida; order Asparagales; family Orchidaceae; genus Phalaenopsis; species Phalaenopsis hybrid cultivar. The sequence goes on from JXCR01132584.1 coordinate 17,853, forward strand.
AAAATCAATATTGTATTTGGACAATCTAATACAATGTGCTCAACTTCATAACAATTGAAGCACTTCATAACTCGGATAGATTTTGGAGTTTTGGTGGGCTTTACCTTTTCTCCACTCTGGATTGGTTTCTCCTCATGCAAAGTGAGCTTCGGTGCTCCACTAGGTGTACTTTTGCCACTGAATTCACTGATTGAACCCTATTTGAAGAATGATGTGGACATGATGTTACAATATTGTCTCTACACATCTAAGATTTAAGGTTTCTACATCGAGTAAAGGCTTATATGTTTATAGTTGTACCACATTACTAGTAGATGACCTCAGTTCTCCAANTTACAATATTGTCTCTACACATCTAAGATTAAGGTTTCTACATCGAGTAAAGGCTTATATGTTTATAGTTGTACCGCATTACTAGTAGATGACCTCAGTTCTCCAAAATATCATGCTACTATGTGCACCTTTAGTTCCATAAACTCATACTTTAGCATGAGTTCATAAAATTATGTTGTGTCCTCGTTCATAGGAGAATCTCTCTGGCGCTTGTGATAGAGTTTTATGAGCATATACTATCGTTAATGAGGGGAGTTATTTGCATTATATTTTCTTTTGCATATTAGAACATGTAGTGATTTTATTTTTTCTCTCATACTAACTTAGGTGCTTTAAATTTTCCAACCATAGAGATGCACTCTTCTTTAACTTAATGACAACTAGCTTTACAATTTCGTCCTATGAGATATAGTTATACTCAAAAATTAGTTCCACTATTCATAACCACTCGATGACTTAATCTGGATCTGACAAGTTAATCTTCACTTCAAAGTCCTAGCTTTGCATCTGATATTTCATGTTGAATCATTTAGATATTATATTTTCATAAGTGGAAACTTCTTGATGGAAAGATTTCACTTCTTCCATCAATCTTTTAAGTCGTCTTTGTGGCTATGGGTGACCTCTCCAGGTTACTTCCTCTCAAAGGTCATAAACTTTTATTACATTTGGAGGATTTCTCTCTCTATGTCTTCCATAATGGCCTCCTTAGCATCCCATTGATGGTTTCTCCTTAGTGGCATGATACCTTTTTCTTTCGATATAAGTATTGACAAAAAATGAAAATATTATTTAGGTTTAGGGTTATTGCTAGGGCTAGATGGAGATGTGAGGGTTTTTTTTTTTTTAGTTTAGGTTGTATGAATTCTTGATTTAATTGTATGAATGACAAATCCTTAAAAAATTAATGTTAACTTGTCTCTGATACTAGATAATACCATTCTCAAGATCCTAAAAGTTATTTATGAAGGGAATTTAGTGGGGGTTGGGTTTTAAAATAGTGAGTGAACTTTTAATGGAGTTTGGACAGGGATAGGAGGAGAAATCTATAGTTGGACTGCAGATTTGAGAGATTCGGTTGTTGTTCAGACTAAAAATAGGAAGTTGATAGTGAAATGGTGAGGTGTGGATGTTGAGGGGGATCCACCTCCTATTCTTGAGCTTGATACTGACACGCCACTTGCGAAAGGAAAAAGATATAATGATTTTAAAGCATAGAATAGATATTACAACTTTCACATTAAATCCAAGCTAAGGTCTCAAAACAACAAAAAAACTACATTTAAAAAATTCCTAATATAAAATAATCTAATCAGAAAATCAGAAAGAAAAAAAATGCTGAAATGGGTAATGAGATGGTGTCCCGANAATATTACAACTTTCGCATTAAATTCAAGCTCTCTCAAAACAACAAAAATACTACATCTAAAAAATTCCAAATATAAAATAATCTAATCAGAAAATCAGAAAGAAAAAAAATGCTGAAATGGGTAATGAGATGGTGTCCCGAGGACTATAGCTTTTCCATGATTATGGAAATTAACAATTCTCGTTCAGGAACTCCACTCAAGATCTCATATATTTCGTAATGTTGTGGATTATTATGGAAGTGAGGGCTCCTGAATCATATAGTTGGCATACTTAAGCAATTTTTTCCTTCCATATTGCATCATGCTCAAGCTTCTTTTATTTTTTGGGAGAGATATAGCTGATAATCTTTTGCTCGCNACAAGATCTCATATATTTCATAATGTTGTGGACTATTATGGAAGTGAGGGCTCCTGAATCATATAGTTGGCATACTTAAGCAATTTCTCCCTTCCATATTGCATCATGCTCAAGCTTCTTTTATTTTTTGGGAGAGATATAGCTGATAATCTTTTGCTCGCTAATGAGTTTCTTCAACGTTTTAATAGCATTAATTACCCTAAAGCCTTCTAATCTAAGATGGATCTACAAAAAGCTTTTTGACATAGTTTATTGAAACTTTAACTATTATAGAATGGCGGCTTTGGATTTTCTTACCCAATTCATTGGGTGGATAGAGGCTTTGCATTGCTCAATTCTATTTTTCTAAGATTATTAATAGTGAATTCCATGGTTACTTTAATNAATGGCGGCTTTGGATTTTCTTACCCAATTCATTGGGCGGATAGAGGCTTTGCATTGCTCAATTCTATTTTTCTAAGATTATTAATAGTGAATTCCATGGTTACTTTAATACTAATTTTGGGCTTATACAAGGTTGCCCCTTATTGTCTTATCTCTTTACTATTATTATGGATGCCTTTTCTAGACTTACAAATCTTCATTTTTAAGGTGCTTTCTATGGGCTAAGTAATCATATTATTAACCGTCTTATTTATTTTGATGGTCTCTTTGTATTCAGCAAAATCCCCATGGCTTCAACTAGATGTAAGATTTATTTGCTTTAAATGTTCAATTATGCTTCCAATTAACATNTAGTAATCATATTATTAACCGTCTTATTTATTTTGATGGTCTCTTTGTATTCAGAAAAATCCCCATGGCTTCAACTAGATGTAAGATTTATTTGCTTTAAATGTTCAATTATGCTTCCAATTAACATGTTAGCACTTCCAAAATTATTATTTGCTTATCTAAAACAGTTCAATGGCATCTCAAACATAGCGTTTGTGAACCCTTGTCTCTTCTAAACTTAAAGCTATAAATTGCCATAGAATTCTAGATATATTGAACACTTACCTAGGAGGATGGAAACNTACTTCCAAAATTATTATTTGCTTATCTAAAACAGTTCAAAGGCATCTCAAACATAGAGTTTGTGAACCCTTGTCCCTTCTAAACTTAAAGCTATAAATTGCCATAGAATTCTAGATATATTGAACACTTACCTAGGAGGATGGAAACAAAAAGTCCTCACATTTCTCGACAGACTTCAACTAGTTCATGCTACCATATGGAATTATCTTCACTACTGCTCATTTTGTATGGTTTTAAATGAATTCTAGATTTTTTTTTTCTAATGATCTTTCTCCATGGAGATCATCAGCAAGAAAACTTCTTGTTAGTGGAATTAAAAGCAAAAATTGCACTTCAAAAAGGAGCTCCCTCATTATGTAAAGATACTCCATTTTTTTAAGAATGATATTTGAGCTCTTATAGACTTGTCAGGTGATGCTTTCTATTGCCTCTTCTCTTCTTTCTGCCACATGGATAGTTTCATCATAGCTGATTCTTTTGGCTATGACTCCCCTTGGAAGGAAATTTACATATATATATTGCACAATTGCTTCACATTTACATATCTAACGCCTAAAATTTGATATTTANTATGGAGATCATCAGCAAGAAAACTTCTTGTTAGTGGAATTAAAGCAAAAATTGCACTTCAAAAAGGAGCTCCCTCATTATGTAAAGATACTCCATTTTTTTAAGAATGATATTTGAGCTCTTATAGACTTGTCAGGTGATGCTTTCTATTGCCTCTTCTCTTCTTTCTGCCACATGGATAGTTTCATCATAGCTGATTCTTTTGGCTATGACTCCCCTTGGAAGGAAATTTACATATATATATTGCACAATTGCTTCACATTTACATATCTAACGCCTAAAATTTGATATTTATATCTATGACACGTTGATGTTATAAATTTATGTATGAAAATATTTATTTCACCTTTTAAAAGTTAATAATAATGATATTTTTTTATGTGATAATAAAAAATTTGAATGTTATACATGTAAATATGAATGTTTTTCACCAAATCTTCATAGAAAAGGAGCATTGATGTTTCATGTTCAACCTAGTTGGAGTTCATAACATTCTCATTTGTTCCTTTGGTTATGTAGCAGCGTTTTAAAAAGATGATTGTAAAACCACGGTGGATAAAACTTCTTAGAAAACTGTTGTGGGAATTATAAATATTTTTTTTCTAAAAATNTTGATATTTATATCTATGACACGTTGATGTTATAAATTTATGTATGAAAATATTTAATTCACCTTTTAAAAGTTAATAATAATGATATTTTTTTATGTGATAATAAAAAATTTGAATGTTATACATGTAAATATGAATGTTTTTCACCAAATCTTCATAGAAAAGGAGCATTGATGTTTCATGTTCAACCTAGTTGGAGTTCATAACATTCTCATTTGTTCCTTTGGTTATGTAAAATATTTAGCCAACTTAGTGGTTTTCACTTTTCTTTCTTCTCTTCTTTATTTTGATCAATTTTAATCGTTTGTTTGGGGTTGTTGCAGCGTTTTAAAAAGATGATTGTAAAACCACGGTGGATAAAACTTCTTAAAAAACTGTTGTGGGAATTATAAATATTTTTTTTCTAAAAATTCAGACAGTAGTTTTCTTATAGCCGCCGCATTTTAGCAAGTCCGGTTGAAAAAAAAAAAAAAAACCTCCCACCACAAAAACTTTTAGAAAACAGCTAAAAAATAATTTCCCAAATAAAACTATTATGACGGCTAAAATGCAAAGCAAACAGAAAGCAAACCCAAACATGAAAAATTATTGTGTACGTTCACCGCACGCAGAAATACATGCGGTGAACCAATCAAAATATTCTCTCTATCAAAAGTGTATGTCAGTTGGCCTCACTTTATATTTAAAAAAAAAAATCTTATTGGACAGCGCAAACAAATTACGTGCGCTGTCCACACAGAATAATCGCTTCCCAAACAAACCCTAAAATTTGGCACTTTGATTATAACTCTCAATTCCCCTTTTTATATTTTATAGCTTTTCTAATATATTCATGTAAATGCATTTTCATGTCATACCCCCCCATCAAATAAAGAGCCACATAAAATATCAAAGATCAACTCAACTCTATTTAAATAGATGCATCAAGATTAAGAGCATGCATACATAGACAGACCAAAAATATGATATTTAACTCATATAAATAAAATGGAATTTAATCTTATTTTAATGCAGACCTTTTCTCTTAAACAATAAGGATTAATGATGGATTCGGAACCCATTTCATTTTTAAATGATTAACAAATCNATGTAGCTGCAATTGCTTGTTTATTATGAATTTAGGGGCGTAAACGAGCCGGTGTGAGCCACTCACGTGTTTTTTTTGTGTGTGAGCCTTATTCGAAATTGATTCGTGTTTGGTTTGTCTAATGAATAGTATGCTTGTGTTCGGCTTGATTCAAATTTTCCAAAAAATAGCAACTTTACCACCACTTTTACAAATCCTACCTTTGATCATTTTGCATTTTGATAATACTTCTTTGAGTGTGCTTTCGCCTTCATTTGTTTTAAGCTTTTTTATACTTGATTGCTTTTGCTCTTTTGTTGTTCTAAATCTGTGTTGGTGAAGATTTTAGAATTGTAAATACATAAAAACTGAGTGGTATGTATGTAAATCTTTCTATTTATAATCATTACTATTGCATTATCCTATAACTCTTGAATTCTCATTAAAAATTTACTTTATAAAGCTGCATAGTTCAATTTTTTTTGAAATTTTCAGTTCTTTCTGCTGCTTCATTGGTCTTTTTTTGTACCAGTTAATATTATAATTCTTATGCAGCCCATATATATTGATTAATATACACTTGTATGAAATTCATTAGGCTTATTAATGCATGTAGAAAAAGTATTAGATTGCTGTTAATGAATAACAAAGTTAAATGAGAGATGGATAGAGCTATGAACATGACTTGAGCACACAATTTGGTTTTTTTTTTTTCCTTATGCTTAAAAGTGATATTGATCAAATATTCGTTGAGGCGCATAACCAATTACATAACCAACAATTCATTAAGTTGAATTTGCAAAATTTTAAAGTATATATTAATAATAGTATAAAATTGAAAAAAAATGATTATTCATGCATTTCTTTTCTAGGATTTTTTAAAATTTTGGTGTTTGATCGGAGGAAAAATAATCACAATGCAAAGCTACAATGCATTTTGAATTTATGCTTTAGTTAAATTTTAATGTATTAGAAATCATTAGATTTGGGTGAATTCTAAATGCACTGCTACGTGTAAATTGTTGAATGGTCGTTGTTACCCCTACTGGTTGCTGGTAGTTTGTCGGTCATTGCCACGCGGTGCCGTCTTTAGCGGCTGCCATCACTATCACTACTAATGGACATATTTCACATTGATTTTATCTTTCTTAACCAAATAAAAACAAAACATAAAGTGTTGAATTTATTTTACATTGAAGTAAACAAATTTGAATTATTCAAAATGCAATACATTACTTTTACATTGTATTTTTTTTTCAACAAATCAAACAACCTTTTAATCAAAGACAGGAACATAATATTATAAGCGATAGGGGCGTTGGTTCAAGTTAATGTGTCGTGTTTGAATTTGGCTCAAATTTAGCTCTAGTAAATAAGATTTAGCCCCAATCAAACCTATGTAGCATAGGGGCTAACAATACCTATCTTGAGTCCAACTTGATTGAAGCTAGATTGACTTGAAATGACATGATTATTTAGTATATCGTTCATTCAATTTTCTTTTGCCAATACATTCTAATCAACTCAACTTGTTCTGCTGCGATGTGAGTTGCAGATTAAGCAAAAATGATTGCGATTCATATCAAAATTTTATGAGTTATATTACATCTAAAAACTATATTGGAGGATTTAGATTAATCAAGAAGGATGCATTTTGGATGAAAGGATTTGTTAATCATTTAAAAATGAAATGGGTTCCGAATCCATCATTAATCCTTATTGTTTAAGAGAAAAGGTCTGCATTAAAATAAGATNAAAGGTACTCGCCAATAAAGAACTGTAAAAAAGAGTTTTTTTTTTTTTTGGGAAGTTTACATACAAAACACCTAATTCCTGTGTATTTACGCATCTAACACCTATATTTTGTTTTTTTAGATTTATACAACCCAAATGTTTGACATCATATCAAATATACCACCATTTTAACTTTTATAATGTGAAATACACCTTTTCAGGTAGCATGTATGTAAAGGTGTTAGATGTGTAAATACATAGGAATTCAGTGGTATATATGTAAATATTCTCTTTTTTTGTCATTATGATGGGTAATGAAGAGAATAGGGTATGGACAAAGTCAAAGAGATGATAAGAAATGAAAGTCAAAAGTATCATACATACCACGCAACTCCTATGTATTTATCTAACTTCTAAACTTTGCTTGTTACATTTATACCAGCAAAATTATTCATATCACATAAAAATACCACCAATTTAACTTTTAAAAGTGAAGAACACCTTTTCATGAGTAGATAAGAAGATATGTATGTAAAAATTAACGTTAAGGTGCTACATATGTAAGTACATAGGAATCGAGTGATATGCATGTAAATCTTCCCAAGTATAATTATATTCAAAGTAAAATATGTTCATCGCCCAACAAAAATATATAGCAGAATTATAAAAGGATACAAGAAAACTAGTTTCCAAATCAGTCGCTACAAGTATTGAGCCAAATCAGAAGATAGAGGAAGAAAAAGAAGAAGCAACATCATTTCTCTATCAAGCACAGACGTCAACATAAGATAGGAACACCACAAAGGGAAATGTCACACTGAAAAACAAGAAAAAAAATTTACAAACCCCAGGGGCTCCTTTATTTTTCTTAAATTAAATAAAACTTTTTTTTTTTTTTTTTTTTTTAAAATCACATCCAGCNTTTTTTTTTTTTTTTTTTGTTTAAAATCACATCCAGCACAATGTCAGGAACATTGAAATAATGAGTTGTACATCAAAAAAAAGGTGTGCAATATCTAATATATTGAATGTCATATCGTAATAATAAAATACTAGCTATAATAAAAACAAAAGAAACTTGTGAATACATCAATAACATATATAGATCTTACCCATTTGAATGCCATAGATGACCTTATTAGTGTGCCAAGATTACCTGGATCCTGTATTTGCACTTTTGATTAGTTAGCAAGTGGAATCTCTTTAAAAAACAATGTAAATGAAAAGGAAGTTGATGTTGGGTGTCATAGGGTCTGTAATTTTTAATACAGATCTAAAATGCAAAATAGCGCTTGAATTAAATAAAAGATTTGTGATTTAGTGATGCTTGTTTTCTAGATGAAATTCAAACAATTTTAATGAAATACATGCAAATCTTGTTGGGAAGCAAACTNCAGACAGTAGTTTCTTATAGCCGCCGCATTTTAGCAAGTCCGGTTGAATAAAAAAAACCTCCCACCATAAAAACTTATAGAAAACAGCTAAAAAATAATTTCCCAAATAAAACTATTATGACGGCTGAAATGCAAAGCAGACAGAAAGCAACCTCAAACATGAAAATTTATTGCGTACGTTCACCGTACGCAGAAATACATGCGGTGAACCAATCAAAATATTCACTCCATCAAAAGTGTATGTTAGTTGACCCCACTTTATATTAAAAAAAAAAATTCTTATTGGACAGCGCCCGCAAATTGCGTGCGCTGTCCGCACAGAATAATCGCTCCCTAAACAGACCCTAAAATTTGGCACTTTGATTATAACTCTCAATTCCCCTTTTTATATTGTATAGCTTCTCTAATCTATTCATGTAAGTGTATTTTCATGTCATAAGCCCAATCAAATAAAGAGCCACACAAAATATCAAAATTCAACTCAACTTCATTTAAATAGATGCATCAAGATTAAGAGCATGCATACATAGACAGACCAAAAATATGATATTTAACTCATATAAATAAAATGGAATTTAATCTTATTTTAATGCAGACCTTTTCTCTTAAACAATAAGGATTAATGATGGATTCGGAACCCATTTCATTTTTAAATGATTAACAAATCTTTTCATACAAAATGCATCCTTCTTGATTAATCTACATCCTCCAATATAGTTTTTAGATGTAATATAACTCATAAAATTTTGATATGAATCACGATCATTTTTGCTTAATCTGCAACTCACATCGCAGCAGATCAATTTGAGTTGATTAGAATGTATTGACAAAAGAAAATTGAATGAACAATAGAATAAATAATCATGCCATTTCAAGTCAGTCTAGTTTCAATCAAGTTGGATTCAAGATAGACATTGTTAGCCCATATGCTACATAGGGTTTGATTGGGGCCAAATGTTATTTACTAGAGTTAAATTTGAGTCAAATTCAAACACGTCACGTTAACTTGAACCGCCACCCCTAACATTTATAATACTATGTTCTTGTGTTTGATTAAAATGTTGTTTGATTTGTTGAAAAAGACAAACAATGTAAAAGTAATGTATTGCATTTTGAATAATTCAAATTTGTTTACTTCAATGTAAAATAAATTCAACACTTCATATTTTGTTTTTATTTGGTTAAGAAAGATAAAATCAATGTGAAATATGCCCATTAGTGGTTATAGTGATGGCAGCCACAAAGGCCGGCAGCGCTTGGCAATGACCGGCGGACTACTAAATGTAATGCATGAATAATCAATTATTTTAAATTTTATACTATTCTTAATATAAACTTAAAAATGTTCAAATTCATCTGAATGAATTGTTGGTTATGTATTTGGTTATGCGCCTCAATGAATATTTGATCAATATCATTGTTAAGCATAAGAAAAAAAAAAGCAAATTGTGTGCTCAAGTCATGTTCATAGCTCTATCCATCTCTCATTTAACTTTGTTATTCATTAACAGCAATCTAATACTTTTTCTACATGCATTAACAAGCCTAATGAATTTCATACAAGTGTATATTAATCGATATAAATGGGCTGCATAAGAATTAAAATATTAACTGGTACAAAAGAAGACCAACGAAGCAGCAGAAAGAACTGAAAATTTAAAAAAAATTGAACTATGCAGCTTTATAAAGTAAATATTTAATGAGAATTCACGAGTTATAGGATAATGCAATAGTAATGATTATAAATAGAAAGATTTACATACATACCACTCAGTTTTTATGTATTTACAATTCTAAAATCTTCATCAACACAGATTTAGAACAACAAAAGAGCAAAAGCAATCAAGTATAAAAAAGCTTAAAACAAATGAAGGCCAAAGAACACTCAAGGAAGTATCATCAAAATGGTCAAGGTAGGATTTGTAAAAGTGGTGGTAACTAAAACCAGAAATTGAAGATAAAATTTTATTTCTTCTTAATGATTCAATTCAAGGTGCATTTACATATAGGAGTTTCTCCTCCTTAGATAAGGAAACTAACTAAACAAATTAAAAGAAATTCCTATTACATTCCAAGACTAATTAAGCAAGATAAAAATAAGGAAGAAGAATAATATCTGTAGAAAAGAAAAGACAATAAATATTGTAATTTGAATTTTAAATTAGATCTTTCAACACTCCCTCTCAAGTTGGCATGAAGATATCTTTCAGAGTCATCTTGCATACTAAACCGTCGAACTGTTTTTTTGTGAAGACTCTTTGTTAGAATATCCGCTGCTTGGTCGTTGGAGGGAACATACACCATGCAGATATCTCCTCTGTCATTTTTTTTCTTTGATGAAGTGTTTGTCTATCTCTACGTGCTTTGTTCTATCATGAATAACAGGATTATGGGTGATGACGATGATAGACTTATTATCACAGTACACCTTTATTGATGGTGGACTATAAATTTTTAACTCATTGAGAATTCTTTTAATCCATAGAACTTCACATATCCCATGAGCCACAGATCTGAATTCAGCTTCAGCGCTGCTTCTTGCCACGACACTTTGCTTCTTGCTCCTCCAGGTTACTAAGTTCCCTCCTAGAAAAGTGCAGTACCCTGAGGTTGATCTTCTATCTATAACACTTCCAGCCCAATCTGCATCTGTAAATGCCTCTACTTGTAAGTGCTCATTTTTTTGAACAGTAGTCCCCTTCCGGGTGTTTCTTTCAGATACCTAAGGATCCGATAGCCAACCTCCAAGTGATGAGTATTTAGGGAATGCATAAACTGACTTACCATGCTAACAACAAATGTTATATCAGAACGAGTGTGTGACAAGTAGATTAGTCTTTCCACCAGTCTCTGATATTGTTTTTTTATTGACACCATTTATTTTATTTGTCACTTGTAACCTTTTATTTGGTTCAATCGGAGTTTCAGCTGTTTTGCACCCAAGCATTCCGGTTCATTGAGTAAGTCGAGTACATACTTTTACTGATTAATAAAGATCCCCTCCTTAGATCTGGCAAACTCAATACCAAAAAAGTATTTTACATCTCCTAGATTTTTAATCTTGAATTCTGTGGCCAATCTTTCTTTTAATTTCTCAATTTCCCTGTCATCATCTCCTGTTAGGATAATATCATCTACATAAACTGAGTATAGCGAGTTTACCAGTTTCTGAATGTTTGTAGAACATAGTATGATCAAATTGACTCTGAGTGTATCCATATGTTGTAATCACCTGTCCAAACCTCTCAAACCAGGCGCAAGGAGATTGCTTGAGCCCATACAAGGATTTCTTTAATCTGCACACATTGTCTTCTCCAAACTTCTTCTCAAATCCTAGTGGAAGATCCATGAATACCCCTTCCTCTAATTCACCGTTTAGAAAAGCGTTTTTAACGTCGAGCTGATACAGGGGTCAATTACGGTTTGCTGCTATGGACAGTAAAACCCGAATAGAATTGATCTTGGCCACCGGAGCGAATGTCTCATGATAGTCAATTCCATGAGTTTGAGTGAATCATTTCACTACTAATCTCGTTTTATATCTTTCGATACTACCATCAGCTTTGACTTTAGTAGTGAAGACCCATTTACACCCAACAGTAGACTTGTTTCTTGGTAGAGTGACAATTTCCAAGGTCCTATTTTTCAAAAGAGTATCAATCTCTTCCTTGCTATTCTCCAATTTGGATTACTAAGCGTTTCCTGTATTGTTCTAGGTTCAGACAAATTAGAAATTTTTGACAAAAAAACTTGATGTTTGTGTGAGATTTTTTCGTAGGATAGGCATTTCAAAAGTGGATATTTGGTAGTACAAGAACGTGTTCCTTTTCTAAAGGCTATAGGAAGATTCAGATTCATAATCTCTGAATCTTGAGCTTCTGTTGGTGAAAAAATAAGATCAGGATCAGAAATTACCTGTGTTTCTTGAGGACCATCATTCGCTTCTTCAAATTGGGAGGGAGCTAAAGATTCAATTTGAACTTTTTTTTCTTTTATGGAGCATCTCCTTGGAATAAACAAGAGGTTTTGCTGTTGTATTGTGCGGTATTTCTCCCCCTGTATTAGACAAGATACTTTCAGGTGTCTCTTGACTAGGGTTCTCCTTATTTTCAACAACTATTTCTGGTTCTTTGCTTTCACATAACTCAGGTGTATTTGATGTTACAATAATTTTTGGTAATGGGTTAGAAACTTGTCAAAAATCATCTTCTCAATCTATATTATACTCCTCATGAAGTGGATTTTTGTGAAAGAATGGAATTTTTTCCATGAAGGTCACATCCATGCTAATGTAATTTTCTTTTGTGACAGAATTAAAGCATTTATAACCCTTTTTGTTTCAGGCATATCCAAGAAAAATGCATTTTTTCAGATTTTGGATCCAATTTTGATCGGCAATTATTCAGAATATGAACGAAACATGTGCATCCAAAGATTTTTAAAGGAATATTTGAAGACATTCATAGACTTATAAAATTGTTTTTCAGTTTGTTTAGAGGAGTTGTATAATGTAAAACTCGAGTTGGCATTCGGTTTATTAAATATAATGTTGTTAAAACAGCGTCCCCCCATAAATATTTTGGAACATTCATTGAAAACATGATAGCCCGAGCAACCTCAAGTAAATGTCTATTTTTTCTTTCAGCAATTTCATTTTGTTGTGGAGTGTCACGACAAGTAGATTGATGAATTATGCATTTATTTATTAAGAATTTCTCTAAACATTCATTAAAATATTCAGTTCTATTGTCATATCTAAGGATGCATATTTTAGTTTCAAATTGAGTTTCAATCATATTGTAAAGATCTTTAAAAAAATTTTCAACTTCTGATTTTTTTGCTTATAAGATAAACCCAACATATTCTGGTGTTATCGTCAATAAAAGTCACAAATCCCCTTTTCCCAGATAATGTTTTGACTTTTGAAAGTCCCAAAACATCACTATGGATCATGTAAAAAGGTTTTGAAGGAGAGTATGGTTTTGGAGAAAAATTTATGCGATGACTTTTTGTCAAATAACATGTTTCACATTGAAGTAAAGCATAATTAACACCCTTAAACAAATTTGGAAATAAATGTTTTAAATAAGAAAAACTTGGATTACCTAGTCTAAGATGCAATTCCATTATTTTCTCTAATGCAAGGTTCGACCTCATAATGCTGTAAGATTCAACCTTATTTTTCCCAAGAACAGTCTCCTCAAAATAGTAAAGTTCTCCTATCTTTTTAGCTCTCCCAATCATCATCCCCGACTTCTGGTCCTGAAAAACACAAGAAGATTCACAGAAAATTATACGACAGTTAGAATCTTTTGAAAGTTTGCTGACGGATAGAAGATTGCATTTGAGTTTTGGAACATGAAGTACAAATTTAAGACCTATACTCTTGGATAGGTTAATGTTTCATTTTCCAGCAATGGAAGAAAAACTACCATCAGCAATACGAACATTTTCATGGCCAGAACATGGGATGTATGAATGAAATAGATAGTGTAATGTCATATGATCAGAAGCTCCTGGAGTACCAGTAGCCAAACTGGGGTTTAGTAGTTTCAGGAGTTGATCGATTTGCTCTTTGTTAAATGGGTTGGTTTGTTCGGCAACAGCATTAGCAGTAGATGGATTGCGCTTGTTTCTTGGCTTCCATTCTGCAGGTTTACCGTGGAGGTACCAGCAGGTTTCTTTAGTGTGTCGTGGCTTGTTGCAATGATCACACCATACCCGTGGTTTCTCCTCATTCTTTTGTGAATATGGAACAGTCCGCTTATGAGCCTCCGATTGGAATGTCGAAGTCTTGGGTATGCTGGTAGGAATGGATTTCTTGTTGAGCATCACTCCTCTTCGAGTTTCTAAGCAGCGAACTTCTGAGAAAGCTTCATGGATTGAAGGCATGGGACTTCTTCCAATAATTATGCCCCTAACCTCATCAAACTCCTCATTAAGTTCAACAAGGAATTTAAAAATTCTATTTGCATCAACAATGTTCTTATACCTACTAGCATCATCAGGACACTTCCACCCTTGATCATTGAACAAGTCAAGATCATGTCATATTCTTTTTAAAGAATTAAAGTATTTTGTGACGGAGTCATTACCATGACGAATGTCACCAAGTTTCAAGGAAAGTTCATAAAATTGAGATTGGTTACCCGTGTCTGAATACATTTGGGCCACATTCTCCCAGAGTTCTTTGACAGTGGAGTAACACATGTAGTTGCGCCTATCTCTTCTTCCATAGAGTTCACCAACCATGTCATTATCATGAAATTTTCTGCATCCCAGGTTGCGTAGGATGTATCTGTAGTGGTTGGCTTACGGACTTCCCCTGTTAGGTAGCCTATCTTCTCTCTTCCTCTAATGTACATCTTCACCGATTGTGACCAGCGTAGATAATTATCACCATTGAGACGGATTGTGGTGATCTGGGCCGGATGATTTTCGGTGGTTCTAGAGGAGGGTGGTGCTGATGACAGGGTGGAATGCTAGATAGAGGTGGCAAAATCATTTGTATTTTCAGACATATAGAAAAGAAGAGATGGTTCGGCTTTGCAAGTGGCAGAAGAAGTCCCTGCGGCTCAGGAAGTAGGAATCGGAGATAAGGCCGAAGGTTCGACGGGATCGCGACTCGTGGCAGAAGGATCGCGGACTGCATAAAGGATCGCGACTTGCGGTAGAATGATCGCGGCTTGCGGGATCACAGCTTGCGGAAGCGAGCAGTGGCTGCGCAGGAACGAAGACTAGGGTTTTTTTTTTTCAGAATTTTATCTCCCGCTTTGATACCATAAAACCAGAAATTGAAGATAAAATTTTATTTCTTCTTAATGATTCAATTTAAGGTGCATTTACATATAGGAGAATCTCCTCCTTAGATAAGGAAATTAACTCAATAAATTCAAAGAAATTCCTATTACATTCCAAAACTAATTAAGCAAGATAAAAATAAGAAAGGAGAATAATATCTGTAGAAAAAGAAAGGCAATAAATATTGTAATTTGAATTTTGAATTTTGAATTAGATCTTTCAACATTAACGTTGCTGTTTTTTGGAAAATTTGAATCAAGCCAAACACAAGCATACTATTCATAAGACATACCAAACACGAATCAATTTTGAATAAGGCTCACACCCAAAAAAATCACTTGAGTGGCTCACACCGGCTCGTTTGCACCCCTAAATTCATAATAAACAAGCAATTGCAGCTACATAAATAGTTATTCTAGTAAAGCTTATCATTCCATCCAAAACATACAACATAATTTAAGTAGACTAAATTAGATTTACCTTCAACAAGTAGCTTTTCAACTTGAGCAAGAATGCAGATAACCAAACCTGAGTAGGGATTCCATGGCTTCAGTATTTAACTCTATCAGTTACTGCAATTAATCGCTTTAACAAAAGCACTGAGAAACATATAATATGCAGCTAAGACAGAAAAAATGATATTTAATCGATTGGAAGAAAATAAATAATAGAAAGTAATTTTCATCAACAGTAAAAAAATAAAATTAAAAACAAATTATTTATATTTCTCAGGCTGTAGCATATACATGAAGATCCCACCTGCAACTGAAACATTTAGAGACTNATGATATTTAATCGATTGGAAGAAAATAAATAATAGAAACTAATTTTCATCAACAGTAAAAAAATAATATAAAAACCAAATTATTTATATTTCTCAGGCTGTAGCATATACATGAAGATCCCACCTGCAACTGAAACATTTAGAGACTCAGACAAACCTGCCATTGGAATGCCAATAAGTTCACATGACTTCAACGCTTGATGTGAGAGACCGCGTCCTTCACTGCCTAAAACAAGGCAGAGAGGTCTATCAGAGAGAGAATCTGCGAACTTAGATGACAGAGGAGAAGTTTGATTAGATGATTCTTTGCAATGGTTCTCTGGATGCCCGGCCAGTATCTTCATCTGGAATCTGCTAGTAAGAGTCTCTAGATGGAGCCAATTTCCATAAATAATGGGGATCTGAAAGGAAGCTCCTCGAGCTGCTCGGAGCGCCTTTTCGTTGAAGGGATCACAGCAGCCATGTAGAAGAAAGACGACATCCTGCAAATGATTTGAACGACTAAATCTCTTTGGGGACCGAAGGTACTCGCCAATAAAGAACTGTAAAAAAGAGTTTTTTTTTTTTTTGGGAAGTTTACATACAAAACACCTAATTCCTGTGTATTTACGCATCTAACACCTATATTTTGTTTTTTTAGATTTATACAACCCAAATGTTTGACATCATATCAAATATACCACCATTTTAACTTTTATAATGTGAAATACACCTTTTCAGGTAGCATGTATGTAAAGGTGTTAGATGTGTAAATACATAGGAATTCAGTGGTATATATGTAAATATTCTCTTTTTTTGTCATTATGATGGGTAATGAAGAGAATAGGGTATGGACAAAGTCAAAGAGATGATAAGAAATGAAAGTCAAAAGTATCATACATACCACGCAACTCCTATGTATTTATCTAACTTCTAAACTTTGCTTGTTACATTTATACCAGCAAAATTATTCATATCACATAAAAATACCACCAATTTAACTTTTAAAAGTGAAGAACACCTTTTCATGAGTAGATAAGAAGATATGTATGTAAAAATTAACGTTAAGGTGCTACATATGTAAGTACATAGGAATCGAGTGATATGCATGTAAATCTTCCCAAGTATAATTATATTCAAAGTAAAATATGTTCATCGCCCAACAAAAATATATAGCAGAATTATAAAAGGATACAAGAAAACTAGTTTCCAAATCAGTCGCTACAAGTATTGAGCCAAATCAGAAGATAGAGGAAGAAAAAGAAGAAGCAACATCATTTCTCTATCAAGCACAGACGTCAACATAAGATAGGAACACCACAAAGGGAAATGTCACACTGAAAAACAAGAAAAAAAATTTACAAACCCCAGGGGCTCCTTTATTTTTCTTAAATTAAATAAAACTTTTTTTTTTTTTTTTTTGTTTAAAATCACATCCAGCACAATGTCAGGAACATTGAAATAATGAGTTGTACATCAAAAAAAAGGTGTGCAATATCTAATATATTGAATGTCATATCGTAATAATAAAATACTAGCTATAATAAAAACAAAAGAAACTTGTGAATACATCAATAACATATATAGATCTTACCCATTTGAATGCCATAGATGACCTTATTAGTGTGCCAAGATTACCTGGATCCTGTATTTGCACTTTTGATTAGTTAGCAAGTGGAATCTCTTTAAAAAACAATGTAAATGAAAAGGAAGTTGATGTTGGGTGTCATAGGGTCTGTAATTTTTAATACAGATCTAAAATGCAAAATAGCGCTTGAATTAAATAAAAGATTTGTGATTTAGTGATGCTTGTTTTCTAGATGAAATTCAAACAATTTTAATGAAATACATGCAAATCTTGTTGGGAAGCAAACTATCAACAAACAATTTAATGCAACATATGCTTTCCTATAAATTCATGGTTTATTCATAGCATTATAAAAAATCATAATTGTTCAAAAATGTATTGTCATTCTCATTGTGTATTTTAGAAGCTTAGCTATAGATGAAGATGATCAGTAAGGGTGTTCAAATCAGCAAAAGAATTTGTTATTCTTTTGCCAACAGAACGAAGAAAGTTAAATTACTCTAATTTTTTTTTAAATGAGCAGTGGTAAAGATGAATTTCAACTATGTTTCTCTGAAGATCAAGTTTATAGGAAGATTTTATAGGATTTTTTAAAAAAAGTAAACTTGTATCACAGAGAAAGCAAACACTGATTTTATAAAATTTTATAAAAATGGTATATAAGGGCAAGCATCAATTTCAATATATCTGATACAAAACTACTGCTTGGCAGATTAACATTGCTATAAAATGATTTCTTGCACATAATAAAAGAGGGGCATTTACATACATAGCAATCAATTTTTATGTATTTACATCCCACACCTAAACTTTCATATTTACACACATAGCACTCGAATTCCTAATATCGCATCAACAATAGCACTATTATCACTTTTAAAAGTGAAATACAACTTTTCATGCAAAAGTTTAAAGAACCAAAGTGCTATATATGTAAATATGAAAGTTTTGGTAGGAGATAACTAAATACTCATTGTACCTGGATACCATCAAGAACCAACATCCTGTTAGGCAAAGGGAACCAATTTGGATATATTTCTTTCTTGTATTCTCCAGTCATATCATAGAAGCTTCTAGGGATCTTCATTATGGCTACTGCTTCAGTAGAATCAATTGATTGAACACCAGAGAGTTTCTTCATCACATGAGAGCTCACATGCACTATTGAAGTAGAGGGGAGATTGAACAATTCTGGACTCTCAATGCCATCTAAAAGAAGCAAGCACTCAATGCTAGAGAGTTCTTCATTATTTAATTCTTGGAACCTGCAAACTTCCCTACACATAAAAATCAGCAAATAATTACATTGTTTTTCATAAAAATATGCACAATGACAGAAAAACAATTGAGATGCAGAAAAACCCATTCTATAAGCTGAAAGAGCTGAAAGTACTATCAAACATTTGTGTAAGACACTATGTGAGTCATCCTCATCTATGGGTGACAGATGGATTGATGAGCTGCTCCGAGGTCATTTAGATATAATTCATAGTATGTTTCGGATGCCTGGAAATTTTTTTTGTGATTTTTTGGATGAATTGCAAAATAGTTTGTATGAATCATCTCAATTTTCATCCAGGGAAGTACTAGTCATCGCTTTATATATTATGTCACATAATCAATCCCTTCGCGCTACTTCCGAGCAACTACAGATTCAACCAAGATGATTAGTAGATATTTCAATATTGGGTTAACTCTTTGGTTAGAATGACAAACAATATTGTCAAGCCACTAAATCTTACTTTTGGGCATACACCGAGAGAAATGTATAACCATATGAGATACATATCGTTCTTCAAGTTACTGATTGTATTATCTATTTAATTTACATGCATGTTTATCAAAACTAATTTATTATCATGCATATTTTAAACAACAATGTATAAGAGCAATAGATGGCATGCATGTTAAAAAAAATGATAAGATTGCATATATCGGACGTTGTGAATCCACAACACAAAATATCTTCGAAGTTCGTCACTTCATCATATGTTTTACCTTCTTAATGGTTGAATGAGAATAAGTGCTCCTGATAGTCGCATATTCAAATTTGCAACTCAACGATATGAATATAAATTTTCAATGTCTCCACCCGGTTAGTACACTCATTATTATATATAATAAGTTAAATTTGAAATGATGTACTAATAATATTATTATTTAAGGAAATATTATCCCGTCAATTCGACATATCACATACAAAAGGTTTCTTAAAGTTCTTCCCCGATAAGATATATCATCTTTCTGAATTTGAGCGCAGCAACCGAGAGATCACAGAGAGAAATGAATTGTTCAAGAAAATACAATCATCATTATGAAGTGTTCTCGATAGAGGATTTGATATATGAAAGAAGTGGATCACACTCCGAGATATGCTAATACATTCCTTCGAAAAATAGATAAATATAATTGTTGCAATAGCAGCTTTACATAATTTTATGCGGAGAGGTCTATCTCGATACGATGTTGACTTTAGGGTCTTAGATGAATATTCAACACTGTAGAAGCATTCAAAAACCAGGCAGGACAATAATTATTTGAGGAAGACTTTGATGTGAATGACTTTAACATAGCCAATGGAGATGATGTTTGGGAGATGATCCAGTTGAGACAAGAAATTAAAGATAGCAAATCCATCGAGTATATGTAACTAATATTTTGTAGTGTCTTCTGATTGATGTCTACTATTTGAGATGTATTGAGAATTTATTATTGCTAAATTTCTCTTCTACATTTTGAGATTTTAATTTTTATTGTTATAACTTTAGAGTTGCATAGTTTTTTCTTATATATATATTTTTTAACATGAACCATAATATTTTCTTTTTATTATATTACAAATATAGTTTAATTTTGAGATTAAAAGCATAACATATTACGATATCATGAAAAATAAGTTCAATGTCATCAAGATCTCTAGAGTTCTGTATCATCATTGTGATATGTAGTATTTTGAATTTACATCAATAAGAGAAGACAGTTATAGGATGAGATTTTATTGTTATCCCAGAAATAAGACACGTGAAAATTGTATGTTTTTTCAATGGACTGATAATATAGAGGATTTCACTCCATATAGTAATTAAGTCAGAAGAAATGCTATGGACAAAAAACTATCCCAAAGATTTGATCGTTTGGACATGAAGGTGCATGTGTTTATAGCATTAATAATTTTTATTATTATGAAATTATGTGTAAAGTGATGTCTTAAAATCGGTGTATTGGGACAATTGGACTTCAGATGTGTTTTCTTTATTGTTGAAGTCATTTATGCTGTTCTGTTATAATTATTTTAAGAACTTCAATCGTTCAATTAATTTATATCTATAAAAACATAACTATCATTTTTATCATAAACACCCGCAGCAAAGTAGATTATTTAACAAATTGATTGATACTCTAGCAACAACTTTCTGACAACAGATGTGAAACTCCTTCCACAGCTACTTCTTCAAAAAAGAACAACCACCTCAACGCACCCAAAAAATTTGAGTGCATCTCAACTGACATTAGTTCTTTGGTGAGAGTTTACTCATTATCTTTTATGTTATTTTCCTTGTTGTAATTAAATCTCAATCTTATCTATCAACCTCCTCAAACACCATTCATCTTCCATCACATTAATCTCATCCTAAACAAGACAATCCCTCTTGTGGGGTTGCTTTGATCTCAACACCTCCAAACCCCTAGAGCTCTCAATTTCATCTACCCCGCCACCTTCCAAACACCATCTCTACACCCTCTTCATCTCCACACATTCTCCAAAATCCCAAGTGACCTTCACAAAGACTTTTGACACCATCTTGAAAGCCAAAAACACCTTGAGAGTGTTCTTGATCTTCAACCTTGCAAGGCCAACCAAGGCCCAATTCTCTATTTTCACAACCCTACACATCTGATACCACTTTCCCCTGCCCCTGCACACTTCATACAGCCTTTGGCCTAATTCCCCAACTACACCATTGGCCACAAAATAATACTCATTTCAGTACACATCCTAGCGCCACCATAGTGATCACCGCCCTCCTTGCCTCGACCACTTCTGCATGAGTATGACTATTCACCACCACATCGTGATGCCTAAATAGAAAGATACTCATTGTTTTCATCCAATTAAACCCACAATCAAGTGTTCCTCTATCAAAGTTGTTTCGGTCTTTAATTAAATCTAGATTTGCAAATTTAACAAATACTACCTGACTTAAATCTTAATTGTTGCCAAACAGCCCCAAAAACAAGTGTGTGATTTGTCAAGATTTATAAATAAAACAAAAAGTTTACAGTGCAAATTGATTGATGTGCAGAAACGAGGAAGGTAGCATGACAAATGTAATGGATGAACAACAAACAATTTTCAGTGTAAGATAACAAAAATAATCACTTTAAGATGTGACAATAAATAATTTTCAGTGCCGAGTAATATAATACTCTGGCAACGAACAACCAACACAACCACACAAGCATTCCTATTATTATTTGAGAAGAATGAACAAAACAAGAGGGCCAATTATCTATCGATCCGCCTGTAGGGTTTACAGAGAATTGAAGGCTTACATTATGGGAGTGAGGCCGACGACTAGAGCAGAACCGCAAGAGCGGCGATAAGAAGAGCTAAGGCGGAGTTTGACGCAGTGCTTCACGAAAGGATTTGAAGGACTAGATAAGCTCGTTGCGTCGAGCTTCTTCTTCTTCGAGCGCTGGGGCGAAGAAAGCTCATTCGAACCTCCGCTGTTGCCGCTGGTGCGGTTTCTTGTAGCGTCGGCCTGAGCCGTCGCGCAGAATAGCGGTTTCACGAGCGTCGCCATGGCTGAGTGCCGCCACACAGTAAAAAAGCAATATTTATCGGAATCCTGAATGATTTAAAATTAAATTCTGTAAATCAGCATAGTCATTTAGCAAGTAAAACTTGTTGCTAGTCCCATCGTCTAATGAGCTAAAGTTGGCATCTGATGGTTGTTAATGAAGATAAATTTATTTAGTGTTTTGTGTATAAGAAAAGGAAGGAGAATAAAGTTGTGGAATATTTTTGCCACTAACTCAACCATTGTTATTGAGACTGGGGATAAAGTGAAGAAGGGGAGATATGACAAGATAAAGGTGCTTCCCACTTAATTTATGCTTCTTTTGGAGGCTAAAGTTGATGTGGTGTGGGAGAAAAGAGAGAATGTTCTTGCTTCTAACTCAACCCATCTATTATTATTAAATGCACAAATATTTGGGCAAAAAAGAAAAAAATGTTAGCGCTTCAATAATTACTATTGATGTTTGCTAGAAGATCGAGTTGGTAAAGTAATGGATTGTCATTTTGATGTTGCATGAGAATCAATACACATTTAGGTGAAAGAAAAACAACCACTATAGACACTGAAAGTTTTTATGTGAAAAAACTGTGAAGGAAAAAATCAAGGGGTCTGACCCAGTTGTAAAATTAAATTATAAGTTGAAGTATATAAATTTCTTGTTCCACAGACAAAAAAATGTTATAAACTCTTTTGAATTACAATATCGATGAGTGAATGAACTTGTTGCAATGAATGAGCAACGACTTATAGCTATCGATGACAGTCTTCTAGTGGTGGTCGACGATGAATGACAGTGGTCGACAACAGCAGGAGTAATGTTGTACTTCAACTCCTTTTCAAAGTTTTAAGCTCTTCCTCAATCCTCAAAGCTTTTTTTCCCTTTCCCTCCCTCTTATTTTATAGAATCTCGGTTGCAACTAACGAATAAAATATAAATCACTTTGATTGGACGCGCCCAAAGAAGTTCCCTCGATTAGACATCGACTGGTGAACATTTAAGAGCCTCAATGATGTCAGAATTAAGCGATCTTAAACTCGTTGGATTTCTTTTGTCGACATACTTGATTCGACTATGAGCGCACCAGATTTGACATTCGTTTGATCTCCTAAATATGCCCGAAAAACTTTAAAAGTGGTTTAATGACTTAATCTAATCTTGTTTTGACTTGGATTTGACCAAATCCAATACTATTGGGTTCAGCTCGTTGTGTTGGTCAGTTTGACTGTTAGTTTGCTGAAATTAGATTTATTGATGACTCGTTATCAGTTTGAATATTTCTTGTTCAAAATATTGTCTCGAGATTTATATCATGTTTTGAGATTCGAGTTGGATGATAAAAATTAGTTGATCGCATGTCAGTTGCTCTCTTATTTTTTAATGAAGTGATTTTCACATGTCAAAAATATCAAGAATCAATGTCATTATATTTTCATTCATACCCACCCTATAAATGTATATGCATTTATATCATTATATATTCCTATTTTTGTGTTGCTGCTGACTTGTGATGTTTACTTGCCGCCGCATCTCCAACTCTCTTTCTTAGCTGCATTAGCTGCAGGCTAGATAGCAGTAGCAACGGCACCACGGAGCGGAGAACAATGAAACGGGGAAATCCGAATCTTCCTTCTTCACTCACGAAGCGACTCCGGTTGCCGCTATCGAACGGCGAGGCGCTAGATCTACCTGCCGCCGGAGAACGGGGCTCCTCCCTGTCATCGCCGTCCTCTATTATGGTTACTGGTCTCCCCTTAGACTGCACGGTCCTCGAGCTTAAATCGCGCTTTGAGATGTATGGTCCTATCTCCCGCACCCGAATCGATGAGAACTGCTCCGGATATGTGACTTTCCGCTCTGATCAGGCTGCTGATGCAGCCATGGCCGCCTCCATCGACCCTACATTCGGCATCGCAATTAGATCCTCGAAGGTACTGTTTATATATTTCTACTTGTCTTCATTGTGGAACGAATTTCTTTACCCTGTGAGATGATGAGGGTTGCTTATATAAGCGAGGTGTATTTGCCCTAGAAGATATAGTGTATTAACTCAAATTGAAAATTTGCAGTGAAAATAAGCTTTATATGAAAGTAGTTGGATTAGAGAAAACAGGGCACAAGTGATTTTTGAACTTTACGTGCCCAATGGAAAACCATGAGCCGCTACTGCATCAAGGGAGATGCCAATAATACACTTAACTAGTATTGATAATACAACCTATCTGAAAATGGAAAGCTGACATAACCTTCACTTATGAATATGTTGAATAGATATTTCAGTCACAGTAGTCTTTTTATGTGATGAATTATTCTATCAAGACTCCGAATGGCTCTCTACATTTGGAGTCCAATGCGATGGACACACGTGGCAACACTGGACTCACCTTAAAAAAAAAAAACGCGCACTCAGCTGGCCTGCCCGACCCAAACCCAATTCGCAAAAAGCTTTTTCGCGTATTATCTGGCTATTTTTCCTTCCTGCGCACAGCTGAGCACCTACTGTTTCATTGGTTTAGGGTTTACGCCTTCTATGTAGTCCTTGCCAAACGACGAGATGATGGATACATTGCAGCCAACATTTTCTCCGAACTTCGAAAAAGAAGTGAGTTTTACTGTTAGCTCAGGTTTTACTTTCGTTCTGCTACTGTTTAGGGGTTTTAGTTTAGTGTTACTTTTATGCAAGCTTGGTAGGTTTTACGGTGTTATTATTGTGTTACGCCGAGTTACTTTGTTTTTGTTTAGTTCAGGGTTTAGGGTTTTCAATGTGGTCTAATAGGGGTTTTATTCAGCTGTAGATGGTAATGGTAATATGGTGTATTTTGATAGTTTTGTTGTTGTGTTATTTAAATATTTTATTGTGTTATTCTTCCATTATTGTAGTGTTATGGTTGGTTTTAGTGGTGTTACTGGTAGGGTTATCTTGTATATTATATTGATTGTTATTGTGGTGTTATTTTCTAGTTTGCTTGTGGTGTTTTAGAATGACATCAAACTAGTGTTATTCTTGTGCATTATGATAGATTTTACTGTATTATTCTAGTGTTATTCTGATGTTATGCTGGGGTTACTCTGTTTTTTGATATTAGGTTTTAGGTTTGTTCATTATGGTAGAAGGATAAGTGATCTAAATGCAGATGTGCTAAGATCGATGACAAGAGCAGCGGTTGGAGCAACGGATGCATATAATTTCATTGTCCTTGAAGTTGGGGGAGCAGAAAATTTAGAATGCACTAAGAGGGATGCATTCAATTTCATTCAAAGAGAAAAAAGAGAAAAAATTGAACAAGGAGATGTCAACTCTCTAATACAGTTGTTCATGGAGAGGCAAGACAACGATAACATGTTTCCATGGGATTTTCAAACAGATAATTATGGTAGATTAACAAGTTTTTTTTGGAGTGATGGTTTATCCATGTTAGATTACGACTGTTTTGATGATGTTATAATTTTTGATACAAGCTATAGATTAAATAAATATAATTTATGTTTCGCTCATTTTGTGGGAGTTAACCACCACTGGCAAAACTTTCTGTTTGATGTTAGCCTCTTGTCAGAGGACACTATTGATTCATTTAAATGGTTATTCAAAGCTTTTATAATGGGTGACAAACATCCAATAAGTATTTTCACCGATCAGGACCAAGCTATGGCAAGTGCCATTGAAGATTGTCTCCCACAAACACGACACAGATTATGCTAATGACATATATACAAAAAAATTACTTCAAAAGTGCATTGTGGAGTTGCAATCAAGAGCGTCACCGGACTATTTTATAAGTGCATGAGTAAATATAATTCGGAGGAGTTTGAAGATACCTGGTCATTAATGATTGAAGTTGGTGACCTACATAGTAATGTGTGGTTGCATGACATGTACAGAATCAAACACAAATAATTTACTATCTTTCATAAAGAAATATTTGGAATAAGAATCCTATCAACTCAAAGAAGTGATTCCACTAATAATGTATGTCATAATGTTTCGAAGCCCATAAGCTCTTTGACAGATTGTTTTATCGACCTTGAAAATATAATTAAATCATGGCACAGGAATGACAATAATGAAGATGTCAAATGTGGTCAATTTGTCACTATGCTGATTGTTAAAGTCAACCCTATTTTGAGGCAAGCTTCCTCATTTTATACGAGGAAACTTTACTCAATGTTCGAGCAAGAGCTAAATGGGTTGTGTGGACTAACGCTTGAATTCGTCGCAGAAAGTGGATCAAAGTATTACATATGTAATTTGGATAACGATGGCACATCGAAGACATAGATAGTGAATTTTGACAGTGTTAATTCCGATGTAATCTGCAATTGCAGGATGTTTGAAATGAAAGGAATGTTGTGTTCGCATGAACTGCATCTTCTTAATGTGCTTAACATAAATATTATTTCTGAGAAGTATTTGTTGATGCGATGGTTTGTCCATGCTAAAAGGAACATCTATAACGGATTTGAATACAAAAATCTCGGGGAGTCTCAAATGACGCCTGCTTCCTCTAGTGATCTTTTATTTCGTTATCAATCTCAGAAGTTTGCATATCAACTAATAAATAAAGCAGAATGCGACGAACTTAACGAGCAGTTGTTTTGGGAAACATTTAAAAAGCTATCAGTTGATCTTGATGAATCAAAAGCTGGGGAAACACCTAACGTTCATAGAAAAACAAAGAAGAAAAAACCATAAAAAGTGATCACACTGTGGCTGACCCAGCACAGATCAGGCGAAAAGGAGTTTTGAATTCTAGGTCGAAAGGTTATTGGGAGAAGAATCAGAGATCCAAAAGTATATATCTAAACATTATTAAAACTGCTCCAACTTTATTTTTTTATTTGTTTAATCTAACAATAAGTTTTGTGTACAGGAAAAGATCCAGAACAGACTACAAGTTGACAACCTGTTATTCCATCAGATCCAATTTTGTCTGACTGTCTCAGCTATGTAAATCATTGAAAATTCGACATATTTTCTATTTCAGGCGTTTCTGCCATCGGTTATTCTAATACTTTGTTATCTTTACAACATGACAGGATTATTAACCATGCAATTATCAACTCAAACATTCACTTAGTTCTTGATGGATTCGATAACTGACATTTAATGTATTATAAATCATTGTTATTATTTATTTTGTTTGTTGACATGCGTACAATGTTTGCATGATGATAATTTCCATTTTGGAAAAGTAATTTAGCGTTAAATTCCTGTAAATATTTGGTTTTTGTGTTGTTCATGCTACAACATCATTATTCATGCAAATATATCGAAGAGCTACCCAATAACACATTAATAACATCAATACATGTATACAACTGTCCAATAACACATTCATTTGCCGAATTCACCCGAAGAAC
>JXCR01132584.1:49098-63415 GCA_002079205.1 Phalaenopsis hybrid cultivar
AGCAAGAAAAAGCATGAATATGCCACTTTAAAAAAGTTAGATATATGAGTGTCCAAGGACATAGCTCAAAAATGCATGCACCAGCATAAATTCATATTTCAACAAAATTGCAATATGCAACTCCTCAAAAAAAGCTCCAAAAACACCAAAATACAGAGCAACCGTTGTGTTCAATCATGGAGCATTTAAAGAAATGTTCAACGCAGGTGTTCAAACTCTCACTAACAGATTCTCATTCAGCAAAGCAGCGGTTGCCCATAAGGAGGGTCATCTAAGTTGCAACAGCCAAACACACATTTCCAGCCCATAAGGAGGACCATCCACTAACAGATTCTCATTCAGCAAAGCAGCGGTTGCCCATAAAGAGGACCATCCAAGCTGCAAACAAACATTTCCAGCCCATAAGGATTTCATATTTTTACATATCAAATGCCTAAATTGTCATCATCACATTTCCAGCCCCATAAGACATATCAAATGCCACTAAAAAATCATCGCACTCATTACACATCAATAGTATATATGCACATTTNGGGGGGGGAAGTTTACATACAAAACACCTAATTCCTGTGTATTTACACATCTAACACCGATATTTTGTTTTTTTTTGACATTTATGCCAACCAAATCTTTGACATCATATCAAATATACCACCATTTTAACTTTTATAATGTGAAATAAACCTTTTCATGCATAGGTAAGGTAGCATGCATGTAAAAATTGAAGTTTAGGTGTTAGATATGTAAATACATAGGAATTGAGTGGTATGTATGTAAATCTTCCCTTTTTTTTGTCATTATGATGGGTAATGAAGAAAAACAGGGTAGACAAAGTCAAAGAGATGATAAGAGATGAAAGTCAAAAGTATTTGGGGCATTTGCATACATACCATCCAACTCCCATGTATTTATCTAACATCTAAACTTTGCTTGTTACATTTATACCAGCCAAATTATTCATATCACATAAAAATACCACCATATCACATAAAAATACCACCAATTTAACTTTTAAAAAGTGAATACACATTTTCATGAATACGTTTAAAGTTAAGGTGCTACATATGTAAATACATAGGAATTTAGTGGTATGTGTGTAAATCTTCCCAAGTATATTTATATTCAAAGCTAAATATGTTCGTCTCCAAACAAAAATATATAGCAGAATTATAGAAGGATGCAAGAAATCTAGTTTCCAAATCAGTTGCTACAAGTATTGAGCCAAATCAGAAGATGAAGGAAGCAAAAGAAGAAGAAACATTATTTCTCTATCAAGCACAGACGTCAACAAACAACAGGAACACCACAAAGGGAAATGTCACACTGAAAAACAAGAAAAAAAATTACAAACAATAGGGGCGCCTTTATTTTTCATAAATTAAATAAAATTAAAGATTTTTTTTTTTCTTTACAATCACATCCAGCACAATGTCAGGAACATTGAAATAATGAAGTTGTACATCAAAAATAAGATGTACAATATCTAATAAATTGAATGTCATATTGTAATAATAAAATACTAGCAATAATAAAAATAAAAGAAACCTGTGAAGAAATCAATAAGATATATAGACCTTACCCATTTGAAAGCCATAGATGACCTTATTAGCGTGCCAAGGTTACCTGGATCCTGTATTTGCACTTTTGATTAGTTGGCAAATGGAATCTCTTTAAAAAACAATGCAAATGAAAAGAAAGTTGATGTTGGGTGTCATAGGGTCTGTAATTTTTAAAACAGATCTAAAATGCAAAATAGCGCTTGAATTAATTAAAAGATTTGTGATTTAATGATGCTTGTTTTCTAGATGAAATTCAAACAATTTTAATGAAATACATGCAAATCTTGTTGGGAAGCAAACTATCAACAAACAATTTAATGCAACATATGCTTTCCTATAAATTCATGGTTTATTCATAGCATTATAAAAAATCATAATTGTTCAAAAATGTATTGTCATTCTCATTGTGTATTTTAGAAGCTTAGCTATAGATGAAGATGATCAGTAAGGGTGTTCAAATCAGCAAAAGAATTTGTTATTCTTTTGCCAACAGAACGAAGAAAGTTAAATTACTCTAATTTTTTTTTAAATGAGCAGTGGTAAAGATGAATTTCAACTATGTTTCTCTGAAGATCAAGTTTATAGGAAGATTTTATAGGATTTTTTAAAAAAAGTAAACTTGTATCACAGAGAAAGCAAACACTGATTTTATAAAATTTTATAAAAATGGTATATAAGGGCAAGCATCAATTTCAATATATCTGACACAAAACTACTGCTTGGCAGATTAACATTGCTATAAAATGATTTCTTGCACATAATAAAAGAGGGGCATTTACATACATAGCAATCAATTTTTATGTATTTACATCCCACACCTAAACTTTCATATTTACACACATAGCACTCGAATTCCTAATATCGCATCAACAATAGCACTATTATCACTTTTAAAAGTGAAATACAACTTTTCATGCAAAAGTTTAAAGAACCAAAGTGCTATATATGTAAATATGAAAGTTTTGGTAGGAGATAACTAAATACTCATTGTACCTGGATACCATCAAGAACCAACATCCTGTTAGGCAAAGGGAACCAATTTGGATATATTTCTTTCTTGTATTCTCCAGTCATATCATAGAAGCTTCTAGGGATCTTCATTATGGCTACTGCTTCAGTAGAATCAATTGATTGAACACCAGAGAGTTTCTTCATCACATGAGAGCTCACATGCACTATTGAAGTAGAGGGGAGATTGAACAATTCTGGGCTCTCAATGCCATCTAAAAGAAGCAAGCACTCAATGCTAGAGAGTTCTTCATTATTTAATTCTTGGAACCTGCAAACTTCCCTACACATAAAAATCAGCAAATAATTACATTGTTTTTCATAAAAATATGCACAATGACAGAAAAACAATTGAGATGCAGAAAAACCCATTCTATAAGCTGAAAGAGCTGAAAGTACTATCAAACATTTGTGTAAGACACTATGTGAGTCATCCTCATCTATGGGTGACAGATGGATTGATGAGCTGCTCCGAGGTCATTTAGATATAATTCATAGTATGTTTTGGATGCCTGGAAATTTTTTTTGTGATTTTTTGGATGAATTGCAAAATAGTTTGTATGAATCATCTCAATTTTCATCCAGGGAAGTACTAGTCATCGCTTTATATATTATGTCACATAATCAATCCCTTCACGCTACTTCCGAGCAACTACAGATTCAACCAAGATGATTAGTAGATATTTCAATATTGGGTTAACTCTTTGGTTAGAATGACAAACAATATTGTCAAGCCACTAAATCTTACTTTTGGGCATACACCGAGAGAAATGTATAACCATATGAGATACATATCGTTCTTCAAGTTCCTGATTGTATTATCTATTTAATTTACATGCATGTTTATCAAAACTAATTTATTATCATGCATATTTTAAACAACAATGTATAAGAGCAATAGATGGCATACATGTTAAAAAAAATGATAAGATTGCATATATCGGACGTTGTGAATCCACAACACAAAATATCTTCGAAGTTTGTCACTTCATCATATGTTTTACCTTCTTAATGGTTGAATGAGAATAAGTGCTCCTGATAGTCGCATATTCAAATTTGCAACTCAACGATATGAATATAAATTTTCAATGTCTCCACCCGGTTAGTACACTCATTATTATATATAATAAGTTAAATTTGAAATGATGTACTAATAATATTATTATTTAAGGAAATATTATCCCGTCAATTCGACATATCACATACAAAAGGTTTCTTAAAGTTCTTCCCCGATAAGATATATCATCTTTCTGAATTTGAGCGCAGCAACCGAGAGATCACAGAGAGAAATGAATTGTTCAAGAAAATACAATCATCATTATGAAGTGTTCTCGATAGAGGATTTGATATATGAAAGAAGTGGATCACACTCCGAGATATGCTAATACATTCCTTCGAAAAATAGATAAATATAATTGTTGCAATAGCAGCTTTACATAATTTTATGCGGAGAGGTCTATCTCGATACGATGTTGACTTTAGGGTCTTAGATGAATATTCAACACTGTAGAAGCATTCAAAAACCAGGCAGGACAATAATTATTTGAGGAAGACTTTGATGTGAATGACTTTAACATAGCCAATGGAGATGATGTTTGGGAGATGATCCAGTTGAGACAAGAAATTAAAGATAGCAAATCCATCGAGTATATGTAACTAATATTTTGTAGTGTCTTCTGATTGATGTCTACTATTTGAGATGTATTGAGAATTTATTATTGCTAAATTTCTCTTCTACATTTTGAGATTTTAATTTTTATTGTTATAACTTTAGAGTTGCATAGTTTTTTCTTATATTTATATTTTTTAACATGAACCATAATATTTTCTTTTTATTATATTACAAATATAGTTTAATTTTGAGATTAAAAGCATAACATATTACGATATCATGAAAAATAAGTTCAATGTCATCAAGATCTCTAGAGTTCTGTACCATCATTGTGATATGTAGTATTTTGAATTTACATCAATAAGAGAAGACAGTTATGGGATGAGATTTTATTGTTATCCCAGAAATAAGACACGTGAAAATTGTATGTTTTTTCAATGGACTGATAATATAGAGGATTTCACTCCATATAGTAATTAAGTCAGAAGAAATGCTATGGACAAAAAACTATCCCAAAGATTTGATCGTTTGGACATGAAGGTGCATGTGTTTATAGCATTAATAATTTTTATTATTATGAAATTATGAGTAAAGTGATGTCTTAAAATTCGTGTATTGGGACAATTGGACTTCTGTGTTTTCTTTATTGTTGAAGTCATTTATGTTGTTCTGTTATAATTATTTTAAAAACTTCAATCGTTCAATTAATTTATATCTATAAAAACATAACTATCATTTTTATCATAAACACCCGCAGCAAAGTAGATTATTTAACAAATTGATTGATACTCTAGCAAAAACTTTCTGACAACAGATGTGAAACTCCTTCCACAGCTACTTCTTCAAAAAAGAACAACCACCTCAACACACCCAAAAAATTTGAGTGCATCTCAACTGACATTAGTTCTTTGGTGAGAGTTTACTCATTATCTTTTATGTTATTTTCCTTGTTGTAATTAAATCTCAATCTTATCTATCAACCTCCTCAAACACCATTCATCTTCCATCACATTAATCTCATCCTAAACAAGACAATCCCTCTTGTGGGGTTGCTTTGATCTCAACACCTCCAAACCCCTAGAGCTCTCAATTTCATCTACCCCGCCACCTTCCAAACACCATCTCTACACCCTCTTCATCTCCACACATTCTCCAAAATCCCAAGTGACCTTCACAAAGACTTTTGACACCATCTTGAAAGCCAAAAACACCTTGAGAGTGTTCTTGATCTTCAACCTTGCAAGGCCAACCAAGGCCCAATTCTCTATTTTCACAACCCTACACATCTGATACCACTTTCCCCTGCCCCTGCACACTTCATACAGCCTTTGGCCTAATTCCCCAACTACACCATTGGCCACAAAATAATACTCATTTCAGTACACATCCTAGCGCCACCATAGTGATCACCGCCCTCCTTGCCTCGACCACTTCTGCATGAGTATGACTATTCACCACCACATCGTGATGCCTAAATAGAAAGATACTCATTGTTTTCATCCAATTAAACCCACAATCAAGTGTTCCTCTATCAAAGTTGTTTCGGTCTTTAATTAAATCTAGATTTGCAAATTTAACAAATACTACCTGACNATGCTTCTTTTGGAGGCTAAAGTTGATGTGGTGTGGGAGAAAAGAGAGAATGTTCTTGCTTCTAACTCAACCCATCTATTATTATTAAATGCACAAATATTTGGGCAAAAAAGAAAAAAATGTTAGCGCTTCAATTATTACTATTGATGCTTGCTAGAAGATCGAGTTGGTAAAGTAATGGATTGTCGTTTTGATGTTGCATGAGAATCAATACACATTTAGGTGAAAGAAAAACAACCACCAGGGACACTGAAAGTTTTTATGTGAAAAAACTGTGAAGAAAAAAATCACGGGGTCTGACCCAGTTGTAAAATTAAATTATAAGTTGATGTATATAGATTTCTTGTTCCACAGACGAAAAAATGTTATAAAGTCTTTTGAATTACAATATCGATGAACATGATGCAATGAATGAGCAACGACTGATAGCTATCGATGACAGTCTTCTAGTGGTGGTCGACGATGATTGACAGTGGTCGACAATAGCAGGAGTAATATTGTACTTCAACTTCTTTTCAAAGTTTTAAGCTCTTCCTCAGTCCTCAAAACTTTCTTTCCCTTTTCCTCCCTCTTATTTTATAGAATCTTAGTTGCAACTAACGAATAAAATATAAATCACTTTGATTGGACGCGCCCAAAGAAGTTCCCTTAATTAGACATCGACTGATGAACATTTAAGAGTCTCAATGATGTCCGAATTAAGCGATCTTAAACTCGTTAGATTTCTTTTGTCGACATACTTGATTCGACTATGAGCGCACCAGATTTGACATTCGTTTGATCTCCTAAATATGCCCGAAAAAACTTCAAAAGTGGTTTAATGACTTAATCTAAGCTTGTTTTGACTTGGATTTGACCAAATCCAATACTATTAGGTTCATCTCGTTGTGTTGGTCAGTTTGACTGTTAGTTTGCTGAAATTAGATTTATTGATGACTCGTTATCAGTTTGAATATTTCTTGTTCAAAATATTGTCTCGAGATTTATGTCATGCTTTGAGATTCCAGTTCGATGATAAAAATTAATTGATCGCATATCAGTTGCTCTCTTATTTTTTAATGAAGTGATTTTCACATGTCAAAAATATCAAGAATCAATGTCATTATATTTTCATTCACACCCACCCTATAAATCTATATGCATTTATATCATTATATATGCCTATTTTTGTGTTGCTGCTGACTTGTGATGTTTACTTGCCGCCGCATCTCCAACTCTCTTTCTTAGCTGCATTAGCTGCAGGCTAGATAGCAGTAGCAACGGCACCACGGAGCGGAGAACAATGAAACGGGGAAATCCGAATCTTCCTTCTTCACTCACGAAGCGACTCCGGTTGCCGCTNTCTTACCGCGGGGTTACGTGGACGTTACCGCGGAAGTACACCGAGATTACATCCGGTGTACACGCGCATTCGGAAGTTGCACCGGATGTACAACGATGGTACACGCAGATTACAATGAATTTTCCGCGGAACGTACACCGGGATTACATCCTTTTGCGGACAGCGGAGGTTACATCGGGATTACATGGGCACGCACGGTAAGAAGTATATTTTTATAGCGGTGGGGCCGACGAAACCGACGTGTCATCAGGTGATTCGCTATCGCATGACTCTTATGTACCCAAATTTTTTCCCACCCTATAAATGTATATGCATTTATAGCATTATATATGCCTCTTTTTGTGTTGCTGCTGCCTGCTGTTTGACTTGTGATGTTTACTTGCCGGCGCCTCTCTAACTCTCTTTCTTAGCTGCAGGCTAGAAAGCAGTAGCGACGGCACCATGGAGCGGAGAACAATGAAACGGGGAAATCCGAATCTTCCTTCTTCACNGTAGCGACGGCACCATGGAGCGGAGAACAATGAAACGGGGAAATCCGAATCTTCCTTCTTCACTCACGAAGCGACTCCGGTTGCCGCTATCGAACGGCGAGGCGCTAGATCTGCCGGCCGCCGGGGAACGGGGCTCCTCCCTGTCATCGCCGTCCTCTATTATGGTTACTGGTCTCCCCTTAGACTGCACGGTCCTCGAGCTTAAATCCCGCTTTGAGATGTATGGTCCTATCTCCCGCACCCGAATCGATGAGAACTGCTCCGGATACGTGACTTTCCGCTCTGATCAGGCTGCTGATGCAGCCATGGCCGCCTCCATCGACCCTACTTTCGGCATCGCANGCGCTTTGAGATGTATGGTCCTATCTCCCGCACCCGAATCGATGAGAACTGCTCCGGATATGTGACTTTCCGCTCTGATCAGGCTGCTGATGCAGCCATGGCCGCCTCCATCGACCCTACATTCGGCATCGCAATTAGATCCTCGAAGGTACTGTTTATATATTTCTACTTGTCTTCATTGTGGAACGAATTTCTTTACCCTGTGAGATGATGAGGGTTGCTTATATAAGCGAGGTGTATTTGCCCTAGAAGATATAGTGTATTAACTCAAATTGAAAATTTGCAGTGAAAATAAGCTTTATATGAAAGTAGTTGGATTAGAGAAAACAGGGCACAAGTGATTTTTGAACTTTACGTGCCCAATGGAAAACCATGAGCCGCCACTGCATCAAGGGAGATGCCAATAATACACTTAACTAGTATTGATAATACAACCTATCTGAAAATGGAAAGCTGGCATAACCTTCACTTATGAATATGTTGAATAAATATTTCAGTCACAGTAGTCTTTTTATGTGATGAATTATTCTATCAAGACTCCGAATGGCTCTCTACATTTGGAGTCCAATGCGATGGACACACGTGGCAACACTGGACTCACCTTAAAAAAAAAACGCGCACTCAGCTGGCCGGCCCGACCCAAACCCAATTCGCAAAAAGCTTTTTCGCGTATTATCTGGCTATTTTTCCTTCCCGCGCGCAGCTGAGCACCTACTGTTTCATTGGTTTAGGGTTTACGCCTTCTATGTAGTCCTTGCCAAACGACGAGATGNAACGCGCACTCAGCTGGCCTGCCCGACCCAAACCCAATTCGCAAAAAGCTTTTTCGCGTATTATCTGGCTATTTTTCCTTCCTGCGCACAGCTGAGCACCTACTGTTTCATTGGTTTAGGGTTTACGCCTTCTATGTAGTCCTTGCCAAACGACGAGATGATGGATACATTGCAGCCAACATTTTCTCCGAACTTCGAAAAAGAAGTGAGTTTTACTGTTAGCTCAGGTTTTACTTTCGTTCTGCTACTGTTTAGGGGTTTTAGTTTAGTGTTACTTTTATGCAAGCTTGGTAGGTTTTACGGTGTTATTATTGTGTTACGCCGAGTTACTTTGTTTTTGTTTAGTTCAGGGTTTAGGGTTTTCAATGTGGTCTAATAGGGGTTTNCTAGGTTTTACGGTGTTATTATTGTGTTACGCCGAGTTACTTTATTTTTGTTTAGTTCAGGGTTTAGGGTTTTCAATGTGGTCTAATAGTGGTTTTATTCAGCTGTAGATGGTAATGGTAATATGGTGTATTTTGGTAGTTTTGTTGTTGTGTTATTTAAATATTTTATTGTGTTNGGGTTTTATTCAGCTGTAGATGGTAATGGTAATATGGTGTATTTTGATAGTTTTGTTGTTGTGTTATTTAAATATTTTATTGTGTTATTCTTCCATTATTGTAGTGTTATGGTTGGTTTTAGTGGTGTTACTGGTAGGGTTATCTTGTATATTATATTGATTGTTATTGTGGTGTTATTTTCTAGTTTGCTTGTGGTGTTTTAGAATTACATCAAACTAGTGTTATTCTTGTGCATTATGGTAGATTTTACTGTATTATTCTAGTGTTATTCTGGTGTTATGCTGGGGTTACTCTGTTTTTTGATATTAGGTTTTAGGTTTGTTCATTATGATAGAAGGATAAGTGACCTAAATGCAGATGTGCTAAGATCGATGACAAGAGCAGGGATTGGAGCAACAGATGCATATAATTTCATTGTCCTTGAAGTTGGGGGAGCAGAAAATTTAAAATGCACGAAGAGGGATGCATTCAATTTCATTCAAAGAGAAAGAAGAGAAAAAATTGAACAAGGAGATGTCAACTCTCTAATACAGTTGTTCATGGAGAGGCAAGACAACGATAACATGTTTGCATGGGATTTTCAAACAGATAATTATGGTAGATTAACAAGTTTTTTTTGGAGTGATGGTTTATCCATGTTAGATTACGACTGTTTTGGTGATGTTATAATTTTTTATATAAGCTATAGATTAAATAAGTATAATTTATGTTGTGCTCATTTTGTGGGAGTTAACCACCACTGGCAAAACTTCCTGTTTGGTGTTAGCTTCTTGTCAGAGGACACTATTGATTCATTTAAATGGTTATTCAAAGCTTTTATAATGGGTGACAAACATCCAATAAGTATTTTCACCGATCAAGACCAAGCTATGGTAAGTGCCATTGAAGATTGTCTCCCACAAACACGGCACAGATTATGCCAATGACATATACACAAAAAAATTACTTCAAAAGTGCATTGTGGAGTTGCAATCAAGAGCTTCACCGGACTATTTTATAAGTGCATGAGTAAATATGATTCGGAGGAGTTTGAAGATACCTGGTCATTAATGATTGAAGTTGGTGACCTACATAGTAATGTGTGGTTGCATGACATGTACAAAATCAAACACAAATAGTTTACTGCCTTCCATAAAGAAATATTTGGAATAAGAATCTTATCAACTCAAAGAAGTGATTCCACTAATAATGTATGTCATGGTGTTTCGAAGCCCACAAGCTCTTTGACAGATTGTTTTATCGACCTTGAAAATATAATTAAATCATGGCACGGGAATGACAATAATGAAGATGTCAAATGTGGTCAATTTGTCACTACGCTGATTGTTAAAGTCAACCCTATTTTGAGGCAAGCTTCCTCATTTTATACGAGGAAACTTTACTCAATGTTCGAGTAAGAGCTAAATGGGTTGTGTGGACTTACGCTTGAATTCGTCGCAGAAAGTGGATCAAAGTATTACTTACGTAATTTGGATAACGATGGCACATCGAAGACATATATAGTGAATTTTGACAGTGTTAATTCCGATGTAATCTGCAGTTGCAGGATGTTTGAAATGAAAGGAATGTTGTGTTCGCATGAACTGCATCTTCTTAATGTGCTTAACATAAATATTATTCCTGAGAAGTATTTGTTGATGCGATGGTTTGTCCATGCTAAAAGGAACATCTATAACGGATCTGAATACAAACATCTCGGGGAGTCTCAAATGACGTCTGCTTCCTCTAGTGGTCTTTTATTTCGTTATCAATCTCATAAGTTTGCATATCAACTAATAAATAAAGCAGAATGCGACGAACTTAACGAACAGTTGTTTTGGGAAACATTTAAAAAGCTATCAGTTGATCTTGATGAATCAAAAGCTGGGGAAACACCTAACGTTCATAGAAAAATAAAGAAGAAAAAACCATAAAAAGGTGATCGCACTGTGGCTGACCCAACAAAGATCAGGCGAAAAGGAGTTTTGAATTCTAGGCCGAAAGGTTATTGGGAGAAGAATCAGAGATTCAAAAGTATATATTTGAACATTATTAAAACTGCTCCAACTTTATTTTTTATTTGTTTACTCTAACAATAAGTTCTGTGTACAGGAAAAGATCCAGAACAGACTACAAGTTGACAACCTGTTATTCCATCAGATCCAATTTTGTCTGACTGTCTCAGCTAGGTAAATCATTGAAAATTCGACATATTTTCTATTTCAGGCATTTCTGCCATCGGTTATTCTAATACTTTGTTCTCTTTACAACATGACATGATTATTAACCATTGCAATTATCAACTCAAACCTTCACTTAGTTCTTGATGGATTCGATAACTGACATTTAATGTATTATAAATCATTGTTATTATTTATTTTGTNTTGTAATATTATCAGTGGAAAACACAAGTGAACAGAAAAATTCAATAACAGGAAATTAAATAAAGGGAATTTGATAGATACGATACATTGCAGAGAAAGAACCCAAAAAAAAGCTAAAAAAATTACGGATAATTACATACATACATCTTATCCCGATGTAATTACATATCTAGCACCTAAACTTCATATTTAAAAAAAAAATACCACCATTTTTAACTTTCTAAAGTGAAAAGCAACTTTTCATGCATAGGTAAGATGATATGTATGCAAAAAATGTAATTTAGGTGTTGGATANCCTAAAAAATAACACGAAATCCATTCCTCGGCCCGGCTAACCTGACTGTAACGCGGTGGGAATATTCCTACCATGTTATTTCGGTTCCTCCCATGTTACGCGAACAATTAAAAGGCGGTAACATGGCAGGAATATTCTCCTCACGTTACTTTTCCTCCGCGCTGCGTTACTTTTCCTCCGCGCTGCGTTACTTTCCCTCCGCACTGTGTTATTCCGCCTTGGAGAGTGTTATTAATGTCATCCGCTGCCGATTTAAACGGGCATAACTCGGAGGGAATATTCCCCCCGTGTTACTTTACATTGCGACTGCGTTATTTTGCCAAGCCGATGCGTTATTTTGCCAAGCCGATGCGTTATTTATTCTAATCAGCGCGTTATTTATTCTAGTCAACGCGTTATTTATGTTATCAGATGCACTTAACGTAAGGAGAATATTCACTTTGCGTTATTATCGCCACCCGATGTGTTATTTTTCCTTTCCATTGTGTTATTCTATCTTTTAACCGTGTTATATCTTATTTCCGCTGCGTTATTTAAATTTTAAAGCTACAAGTACAAGTTTTAGCTGTTAATAACCGCAAATTAAATGCATTCTTATCTAATATGGGGGATATCACCCTATGTATGTAAATAATAAAAAATATTCCAATAACTAATGAAAATAGACATAAGTTCAAAAGTATGAAAAATAAGACAATAACCAATAATATAGATCTCAATACACTAAAATAATTATTACAAAAGTAAAATATAACTGATTGATATGTACAAAAGTCAAATATAAATAATTGATATGTACAAAAGTCAAATATAGGTTCAGCTGCAATAAAACACTCCCTCCACCCTATTACAAAAAAATATTCTTCAACGACATATATTTACGATTTTTTACGAGCCCACATGCAAATGACATTGGCAAAATGTGTCATAAATCCTACCATTTGATCTTGCCAGTTCAAGTGAGCTTTACATTCAATTTTCTGAGACTTTATTATGGCTTCCATATACTTGCATACAAACATTCCACAGTTGTGGTTGTTACTTTGAGTAGGGACATTACGAGGACAAGTCAGTTTTCACTTATTTATGTCAGAACTAAAAACATGACCAACATATTTCGAGAAATGTCGAACCTGATAAATTCGAACAAGTGTTAGCAATTTATAAATTCAATTCATGTGATACTGCAGTGTATATGATGTGTTTTTCTTGTGTTACTGTTGTATATATGATGTGTTATTCTTGTGTACTGCTGTGTATATGATGTGTTATTCTTGTGTTACTATAGTGTATATGATGTGTTATTCTTGTGTTGCTGCAGTGTTATTACTCTTTTATGAATGTAATATGTTGATTGTGTCACTCACAATTTCTGTGGCAACTTTTTTATGCATTGAGTTGGGCAGTGAATCATATAATTTCCATGTTTTTACTTTCAACTCTCCAACTAACAAAATCCAATGATGACCATTAACGATAGGAAATAAAATGATTTGATTATCTTTTATTGCTTCCTTTGTAATATCCTTAAGAATTTATGTAGTGTCCCACTTAAAAAAACTTATGGATCTGCAAAAAAATGAAAATTATCTATTCAGTCCACAACGGTAGCTAAGATTTTACAATTGTAAAATAAATTAAACATCTGTCATCACCTCGTGGAGTGAGGACACGTATATGTATGGTCTGTACATTGCAGGTGACCATTTCCTTCTTTCAACGAGCATAATGGCAAAAATATCAATATGTTCATTACCAAACCATCGGTTCATTAGTATGTCCTCAAGTGCACCACGCTCCAGTACGGCCTTCCCCCGACTTATGATGATATCATGTCTGCATCGTCAACAAAGAATGTGTGTTACAGTCTACCATCACACGAATTCGAAAAGGTTAACATAACATGTACTTACACCCCGGGATAGTTGGCAATACAGCTATCTATCACACCTTGCATTTCGATTAGAAGTATTGATCTAGCGGGATAATCAAGTGGAAGTACTGGGCCCGCAACATGAGCTATAACATAATTGATGATCACTGTTAATGTTGTTTGGAATAGGGGTGTAAACGAACCGAACACGAACGAACAGTGCTCATGTTCGTGTTCGGTTCGTTTGAAATATAGTTTGTTTGAAATAAGCTCGTGTTCGAAATTGTTCGTGAAAAGTCTGTTCGTGTTCGGTTCGTTTTTGTTCGAATTGTTCGAATTGTTCGAATTGTTCGATTTGTTCGAATTGTTCGATTTGTTCGAATTGTTCGAATTGTTTGAGTTCGTAATGTTCGAAATGTTCGAAATGTTCGAAATTCTCTAAATTTTCACTCATACCACTTAATTCTTATGTATTTGCAATTTTACATGTCTAACACAAAAAA
>JXCR01132584.1:66688-80736 GCA_002079205.1 Phalaenopsis hybrid cultivar
TAGGAGAAGAATCTCCTTGATGTTTAGTTTCCCTTCACATTCATAATAGGGTGAAAAGCAAACCATACTAAAGTTGTCCAAAAAAATCGGATGATCTAGCAGATCCATTTTATAAGCCGTTTTCCCCCATATGCTTAATAACTCTAAAGAGTCTATCAATTCTTCGCTTAAGTTTAGAAAAAAATAAGAAAACAAATGTGTCTTTTATCAACCACCAAGAATACCGAGCAACCGAAGTAACGATTAACGAAAATATCGGGTCGATCCAACGCCAAATCGCCGGGGAAAATACCTTTTATCAAAAAAAAATAGAAGTAGAGATTAGATAACGAACACAAAAAATCAACTCTAAGNAATTACTATTGATGTTTGCTAGAAGATCGAGTTGGTAAAGTAATGGATTGTCATTTTGATGTTGCATGAGAATCAATACACATTTAGGTGAAAGAAAAACAACCACTATAGACACTGAAAGTTTTTATGTGAAAAAACTGTGAAGGAAAAAATCAAGGGGTCTGACCCAGTTGTAAAATTAAATTATAAGTTGAAGTATATAAATTTCTTGTTCCACAGACAAAAAAATGTTATAAACTCTTTTGAATTACAATATCGATGAGTGAATGAACTTGTTGCAATGAATGAGCAACGACTTATAGCTATCGATGACAGTCTTCTAGTGGTGGTCGACGATGAATGACAGTGGTCGACAACAGCAGGAGTAATGTTGTACTTCAACTCCTTTTCAAAGTTTTAAGCTCTTCCTCAATCCTCAAAGCTTTTTTTCCCTTTCCCTCCCTCTTATTTTATAGAATCTCGGTTGCAACTAACGAATAAAATATAAATCACTTTGATTGGACGCGCCCAAAGAAGTTCCCTCGATTAGACATCGACTGGTGAACATTTAAGAGCCTCAATGATGTCAGAATTAAGCGATCTTAAACTCGTTGGATTTCTTTTGTCGACATACTTGATTCGACTATGAGCGCACCAGATTTGACATTCGTTTGATCTCCTAAATATGCCCGAAAAACTTTAAAAGTGGTTTAATGACTTAATCTAATCTTGTTTTGACTTGGATTTGACCAAATCCAATACTATTGGGTTCAGCTCGTTGTGTTGGTCAGTTTGACTGTTAGTTTGCTGAAATTAGATTTATTGATGACTCGTTATCAGTTTGAATATTTCTTGTTCAAAATATTGTCTCGAGATCTATATCATGTTTTGAGATTCGAGTTGGATGATAAAAATTAGTTGATCGCATGTCAGTTGCTCTCTTATTTTTTAATGAAGTGATTTTCACATGTCAAAAATATCAAGAATCAATGTCATTATATTTTCATTCATACCCACCCTATAAATGTATATGCATTTATATCATTATATATTCCTATTTTTGTGTTGCTGCTGACTTGTGATGTTTACTTGCCGCCGCATCTCCAACTCTCTTTCTTAGCTGCATTAGCTGCAGGCTAGATAGCAGTAGCAACGGCACCACGGAGCGGAGAACAATGAAACGGGGAAATCCGAATCTTCCTTCTTCACTCACGAAGCGACTCCGGTTGCCGCTATCGAACGGCGAGGCGCTAGATCTACCTGCCGCCGGAGAACGGGGCTCCTCCCTGTCATCGCCGTCCTCTATTATGGTTACTGGTCTCCCCTTAGACTGCACGGTCCTCGAGCTTAAATCGCGCTTTGAGATGTATGGTCCTATCTCCCGCACCCGAATCGATGAGAACTGCTCCGGATATGTGACTTTCCGCTCTGATCAGGCTGCTGATGCAGCCATGGCCGCCTCCATCGACCCTACATTCGGCATCGCAATTAGATCCTCGAAGGTACTGTTTATATATTTCTACTTGTCTTCATTGTGGAACGAATTTCTTTACCCTGTGAGATGATGAGGGTTGCTTATATAAGCGAGGTGTATTTGCCCTAGAAGATATAGTGTATTAACTCAAATTGAAAATTTGCAGTGAAAATAAGCTTTATATGAAAGTAGTTGGATTAGAGAAAACAGGGCACAAGTGATTTTTGAACTTTACGTGCCCAATGGAAAACCATGAGCCGCTACTGCATCAA
Source organism: Phalaenopsis hybrid cultivar (assembly GCA_002079205.1). Classification (NCBI taxonomy): domain Eukaryota; kingdom Viridiplantae; phylum Streptophyta; class Magnoliopsida; order Asparagales; family Orchidaceae; genus Phalaenopsis; species Phalaenopsis hybrid cultivar. The sequence goes on from JXCR01132584.1 coordinate 68,768, forward strand.
GGGAGATGCCAATAATACACTTAACTAGTATTGATAATACAACCTATCTGAAAATGGAAAGCTGACATAACCTTCACTTATGAATATGTTGAATAGATATTTCAGTCACAGTAGTCTTTTTATGTGATGAATTATTCTATCAAGACTCCGAATGGCTCTCTACATTTGGAGTCCAATGCGATGGACACACGTGGCAACACTGGACTCACCTTAAAAAAAAAAAACGCGCACTCAGCTGGCCTGCCCGACCCAAACCCAATTCGCAAAAAGCTTTTTCGCGTATTATCTGGCTATTTTTCCTTCCTGCGCACAGCTGAGCACCTACTGTTTCATTGGTTTAGGGTTTACGCCTTCTATGTAGTCCTTGCCAAACGACGAGATGATGGATACATTGCAGCCAACATTTTCTCCGAACTTCGAAAAAGAAGTGAGTTTTACTGTTAGCTCAGGTTTTACTTTCGTTCTGCTACTGTTTAGGGGTTTTAGTTTAGTGTTACTTTTATGCAAGCTTGGTAGGTTTTACGGTGTTATTATTGTGTTACGCCGAGTTACTTTGTTTTTGTTTAGTTCAGGGTTTAGGGTTTTCAATGTGGTCTAATAGGGGTTTTATTCAGCTGTAGATGGTAATGGTAATATGGTGTATTTTGATAGTTTTGTTGTTGTGTTATTTAAATATTTTATTGTGTTATTCTTCCATTATTGTAGTGTTATGGTTGGTTTTAGTGGTGTTACTGGTAGGGTTATCTTGTATATTATATTGATTGTTATTGTGGTGTTATTTTCTAGTTTGCTTGTGGTGTTTTAGAATTACATCAAACTAGTGTTATTCTTGTGCATTATGGTAGATTTTACTGTATTATTCTAGTGTTATTCTGGTGTTATGCTGGGGTTACTCTGTTTTTTGATATTAGGTTTTAGGTTTGTTCATTATGATAGAAGGATAAGTGACCTAAATGCAGATGTGCTAAGATCGATGACAAGAGCAGGGATTGGAGCAACAGATGCATATAATTTCATTGTCCTTGAAGTTGGGGGAGCAGAAAATTTAAAATGCACGAAGAGGGATGCATTCAATTTCATTCAAAGAGAAAGAAGAGAAAAAATTGAACAAGGAGATGTCAACTCTCTAATACAGTTGTTCATGGAGAGGCAAGACAACGATAACATGTTTGCATGGGATTTTCAAACAGATAATTATGGTAGATTAACAAGTTTTTTTTGGAGTGATGGTTTATCCATGTTAGATTACGACTGTTTTGGTGATGTTATAATTTTTTATATAAGCTATAGATTAAATAAGTATAATTTATGTTGTGCTCATTTTGTGGGAGTTAACCACCACTGGCAAAACTTCCTGTTTGGTGTTAGCTTCTTGTCAGAGGACACTATTGATTCATTTAAATGGTTATTCAAAGCTTTTATAATGGGTGACAAACATCCAATAAGTATTTTCACCGATCAAGACCAAGCTATGGTAAGTGCCATTGAAGATTGTCTCCCACAAACACGGCACAGATTATGCCAATGACATATACACAAAAAAATTACTTCAAAAGTGCATTGTGGAGTTGCAATCAAGAGCTTCACCGGACTATTTTATAAGTGCATGAGTAAATATGATTCGGAGGAGTTTGAAGATACCTGGTCATTAATGATTGAAGTTGGTGACCTACATAGTAATGTGTGGTTGCATGACATGTACAAAATCAAACACAAATAGTTTACTGCCTTCCATAAAGAAATATTTGGAATAAGAATCTTATCAACTCAAAGAAGTGATTCCACTAATAATGTATGTCATGGTGTTTCGAAGCCCACAAGCTCTTTGACAGATTGTTTTATCGACCTTGAAAATATAATTAAATCATGGCACGGGAATGACAATAATGAAGATGTCAAATGTGGTCAATTTGTCACTACGCTGATTGTTAAAGTCAACCCTATTTTGAGGCAAGCTTCCTCATTTTATACGAGGAAACTTTACTCAATGTTCGAGTAAGAGCTAAATGGGTTGTGTGGACTTACGCTTGAATTCGTCGCAGAAAGTGGATCAAAGTATTACTTACGTAATTTGGATAACGATGGCACATCGAAGACATATATAGTGAATTTTGACAGTGTTAATTCCGATGTAATCTGCAGTTGCAGGATGTTTGAAATGAAAGGAATGTTGTGTTCGCATGAACTGCATCTTCTTAATGTGCTTAACATAAATATTATTCCTGAGAAGTATTTGTTGATGCGATGGTTTGTCCATGCTAAAAGGAACATCTATAACGGATCTGAATACAAACATCTCGGGGAGTCTCAAATGACGTCTGCTTCCTCTAGTGGTCTTTTATTTCGTTATCAATCTCATAAGTTTGCATATCAACTAATAAATAAAGCAGAATGCGACGAACTTAACGAACAGTTGTTTTGGGAAACATTTAAAAAGCTATCAGTTGATCTTGATGAATCAAAAGCTGGGGAAACACCTAACGTTCATAGAAAAATAAAGAAGAAAAAACCATAAAAAGGTGATCGCACTGTGGCTGACCCAACAAAGATCAGGCGAAAAGGAGTTTTGAATTCTAGGCCGAAAGGTTATTGGGAGAAGAATCAGAGATTCAAAAGTATATATTTGAACATTATTAAAACTGCTCCAACTTTATTTTTTATTTGTTTACTCTAACAATAAGTTCTGTGTACAGGAAAAGATCCAGAACAGACTACAAGTTGACAACCTGTTATTCCATCAGATCCAATTTTGTCTGACTGTCTCAGCTAGGTAAATCATTGAAAATTCGACATATTTTCTATTTCAGGCATTTCTGCCATCGGTTATTCTAATACTTTGTTCTCTTTACAACATGACATGATTATTAACCATTGCAATTATCAACTCAAACCTTCACTTAGTTCTTGATGGATTCGATAACTGACATTTAATGTATTATAAATCATTGTTATTATTTATTTTGTTTGTTGACATGTGTACAATGTTTGCATGATGATAATTTCCATTTTGGAAAAGTAATTTAGCGTTAAATTCCTGTAAATATTTGGTTTTTGTGTTGTTCATGCTACAACATCATTATTCATGCAAATATATCGAAGAGCTACCCAATAACGCATTAATAACATCAATACATGTATACAACTGTCCAATAACACATTCATTTGCCGAATTCACCCGAAGAACAGTAAAATAACACATGCATAACACCTTTGTAACATGAGAAATATTAAAAAATAACACGAAAACCCATTCCTCGGCCCGACTAACCTGACCGTAACGCGGTGGGAATATTCCTACCATGTTATTTCGGTTCCTCCTATGTTACGCGGACGATTAAAAGGCGGTAACATGGCAGGAATATTCTCCTCACGTTACTTTTCCTCCGCGCTGTGCGTTACTTTCCCTCCGCACTGTGTTATTCCGCCTTGGAGAGTGTTATTAATGTCATCCGCTGCCGATTTAAACGAGCATAACTCGAGGGAATATTCCCCCGTGTTATTTTACATTGCGGTTGTGTTAGTTTGCCAAGCCGATGCGTTATTTATTTTAATCAGCGCGTTATTTATGTTATCAGATGCACTTAACGTAAGGAGAATATTCACTTTGCATTATTATCGCCACCCGATGTGTTATTTTTCCTTTCCATTGTGTTATTCTACCTTTTAACCGTGTTATATCTTATTTCCGCTGCATTATTTAAATTTTAAAGCTACAAGTACAAGTTTTAGCTGTTAATAACCGCAAATTAAATGTATTCTTATCTAATACAAGGGATATCACCCTATGTATGTAAATAATAAAAAATATTCCAATAACTAATGAAAATAGACATAAGTTCAAAAGTATGAAAAATAAGACAATAACCAATAATATAGATCTCAATACACTAAAATAATTATTACAAAAGTAAAATATAACTGATTGATATGTACAAAAGTCAAATATAAATAATTGATATGTACAAAAGTCAAATATAGGTTCAGCTGCAATAAAACACTCCCTCCACCCTATTACAAAAAAATATTCTTCAACGACATATATTTACGATTTTTTACGAGCCCACATGCAAATGGTGTGTCATAAATCCTACCATTTGATCTTGCCAGTTCAAGTGAACTTTACATTCAATTTTCTGAGACTTTATTATGGTTTCCATATACTTGCATACAAACATTCCACAGTTGTGGTTGTTACTTTGAGTAGGGACATTACGAGGACAAGTCAGTTTTCACTTATTTATGTCAGAACTAAAAGCATGTCCAGCATATTTCGAGAAATGTCGAACCTGATAAATTCGAACAAGTGTTAGCAATTTATGAATTCAATTCATGTGATACTGCAGTGTATATGATGTGTTTTTCTTGTGTTACTGTTGTATATATGATGTGTTATTCTTGTGTACTGCTGTGTATATGATGTGTTATTCTTGTGTTACTATAGTGTATATGATGTGTTATTCTTGTGTTGCTGCAGTGTTATTACTCTTTTATGAATGTAATATGTCGATTGTGTCACTCACAATTTCTGTGGCAACTTCTTTATGCATTGGGTTGGGCAGTGAATCATATAATTTCCATGTTTTTACTTTCAACTCTCCAACTAACAAAATCCAATGATGACCATTAACGATAGGAAATAAAATGATTTGATTATCTTTTATTGCTTCCTTTGTAATATCCTTAAGAATTTATGTAGTGTCCCACTTAAAAAAACTTATGGATCTGCAAAAAAATGAAAATTATCTATTCAGTCCACAACGGTAGCTAAGATTTTACAATTGCAAATTAAATTAAACATTTGTCATCACCCCGTGGAGTGAGGACACGTATATGTATGGTCTGTACATTGCAGGTGACCATTTCCTTCTTTCAACGAGCATAATGGCAAAAATATCAATATGTTCATTACCAAACCATCGGTTCATTAGTATGTCCTCAAGTGCACCACGCTCCAGTACGGCCTTCCCCCGACTTATGATGATATCATGTCTGCATCGTCAACAAAGAATGTGTGTTACAGTCTACCATCACACGAATTCGAAAAGGTTAACATAACATTAACTTACACCCCGGGATAGTTGGCAATACAACTATCTATCACACCCTGCATTTCGATTAGAAGTATTGATCTAGCGGGATAATCAAGTGGAAGTACTGGGCCCGCAACATGAGCTATAACATAATTGATGATCACTGTTAATGTTGTTTGGAATAATTAAGTGCTGATTTACATAATTATTATTAAAAATATGGTGTACCACAATAGCGTAGGCGTATGGATGGGAGCTCTGGCTCCCCACATCCGTCTCCTATTCATTAGGATTCTCGTTATCATCAATAATTATTACTGCTTCTGCGACTGCTGGCTCNGTTTGGAATCATTAAGTGCTGATTTACATAATTATTATTAAAAATATGGTGTACCGCAATAGCGTAGGCGTATGGCTGGGAGCTCTGGCTCCTCACATCCGTCTCCTATTCATTAGGATTCTCGTTATCATCAATAATTATTACTGCTTCTGCGACTGCTGGCTCTCCCATTGGTGATTGTATAGTTGCATCTGCTGATGGCTCTCCATTCAGACTGTGTTCAGCTGCATCTGTTGTTGGCTCTCCACCAGGACTATGTACAACTTCTACTAATGAATGCTCCGCAACAGGACTATGTGCAACTGACGCTCGAAGAGGGTGCAAAACATCATATTTTTTTATGAAATAAGAACTCATGGCATATTAGAATATATGTATGTGAGAAGAAATAGTTGTTTACTATTTGGGCTAGCGACTCCATAACATCCTTCATTGATTGTTCCACCTCCTCAGGATCTTCCTGAAGCATCGCATCGCCTGTCAATACATTGTCTCTGTCATCTATTATTCTTTCAGGTGACTCTCTCTGTACAANACGACTCCATAACATCCTTCAATGATTGTTCCACCTCCTCAGGATCTTCCCGAAGCATCGCATCGCCTGTCAATACATTGTCTCTGTCATCTATTATTCTTTCAGGTGACTCTCTCTGTACAACTGCATCTGTTGGTGGAGCAACCTCATTTATTCTACTATCTAGGTCAATGTGTGGGAGAGCTCCCAAATGATGTTCCTGGACAACAGCAGTTCTTTTCTTCCTTCTTTTTAGTTTGTATTTGAACTCAAATGAACCCACTGCCCTCCTCCTTTTTATGATAGACTTAACACTTCGAGCAGAAGATCTGTGGGTTCCGGTTGTATGTACATCAACTTCCTTATCTGCTTTGGTTCTCTGCAAACTTTCGACCATAGTAGTTAAGTACTCTATTGACTCGCATGCGCACACCATCTGTTGAGTCATTTTTCTCATGCTTTCATGTAATGTAATATTAGACATTNAACAACATCAGTTCTTTTCTTCCTTATTTTTAGTTTGTATTTGAACTCAAATGAACCCACTGCCCTCCTCCTTTTTAGGGTAGACTTAACACTTCGAGCAGAAGATCTGTGGGTTCCGGTTGTATGTACATCAACTTCCTTATTTGCTTTGGTTCTCTGCAAACTTTCGACCATAGCAGTTAAGTACTCAATTGACTCGCATGCGCACACCATCTGTTGAGTCATTTTTCTCATGCTTTCATGTAATGTAATATTAGACATTTCCTGACCTTTTAATAGGTCGATTATTATTTCAAATTCTTTATTGCTTTCTGGATATGTCTCTTGCGGGGTGATCTTGCTAGAAACAAGTGGTCCGACGCTGTGAGATAATGGTGAAGATGACCCGACAACTGTTTCTCGATGTATGACAACTCTGGCAGGACTTGGTTGTTCTTCTTCCGGGTTGGAGAGTAAGTGCTGCTCATCCTCTTTTAAATCAATGAAGGAATCATTAACCTACAAAACCATTAAAAATACGCTTAATATTGATGAAATGAATGAATAAATAAAGCATTAAAATGTGCAATAAACTAAATGTTTAACATTTGCATAGCCAGGTTTTTTAAGGCCTCGTGAATCTCAACTGCTGTCCTACCATGATTTGTTGATCATCTTAACATTCGAGGCCTAGCCTTTGGAACATGTGAAGCAAACACAGAGGTGTGCTTATAAAACCATAGCTGATTATGTGTCATATCAGAAAGAGGAATGTCAAAAACAATAAAACTCCAAATAACATCAGAATGTATATTAATTTTTTAGATAAAACATATACTTACAGTTAAAATAAAAACAAAACCCTAGATATATCCAAGTGACTGATTTCTTCTTAATTTATTGGCAATGATGCTCACTTGATCGATGATAAATTCACAAATGGCAGCGGGTCAATTAAAAGAAGAAAACCCATGTACATTTTCAGCAAAGGCAAGAGAAGTCTCGCGGGCACACTAAAATTGCTCGAGGAGAAAAATAAATTCGTTAGTAAAAACTTCAATTATAACTGCTCAAAGGGAATGAAAGAACATCCTACAGAAAAATTATTTAGTTGGTCCTTTATTTCTCGAGCATCCACACCAGACGAGGGGGTTTTCTTCCACGCAACTACCTCCCCTCTATTAGGCATACTTAATATAAGTGCCAAGTGGTCAGGGTGCAATTTTACTTGTTTCCCACCCATTCTGAACACCCTACTCTCGTTATCCCAACATCTCAAAACGTGCAATGTCAACACATTATCGTGTAGATATGGAGGCATATCAAAGAAGTGGAAGACATTTATTACTTTTAAAGAATTCATTGTCTCCTCCGATAAGAGATGTCGGAGACTATCCAAAGCACCCTTACTGCAGATGGACGACATCTGCAATTGAATGTCCTTGCATTCATAAACCTACAAAGGAAAGACATGAAATCAGTATGTTACATATAAAGGAAATATAGGCATTTGTAACTCAATAACACATAATAATATTATAATAACACCATAATAATACTTAATCAAAAGTGTTATGCAAGGACATTCAGGGTGTTATATGTGTTATGCTTGTGTGTCTAACACCCAATAACAAAAGTGTTATGCAATGACATTCATGGTGTTATATGTGTCGCATAACGCTTTGTTATTGAGAGAAAAAGGTGTTATCCGCTCAATAACATCCAATCACACAAGCATAACACTTCCACAAAAAGCCACTTTGTCATTCACTACGACAAATGACATTAATAACACCCCTACAGCATAGCTATACAACACACACATAAATTTACAACACAATAATAAAGCAAAAAAATGTATTCTTGACTGAATAACACACAATAACACAATACACTACTGACACTTAACTATGTTATTGAATTATTAAGGGGTTTAAACACTATGACAAAATAAATTACATCAGTAATTTCATTTCATTCGGGAAAGCCATCTCTTTCTCAACAACGTCTTTGTCATTTGATCCAATAGCGTTTCGTTAGATAGGAACAGATTTGATAAAGACTGATAACTCTCGGATAGAGTATTAGAACGGAAAGATCCATTAGATAATGATCAAAACCATTCAACACCTATGCAACTTCAAAACACTAAATAACACCAGCATAACACCACTTGGATTCATCTGTGTTATTCAATTATTTATCCCTTTAAACACATATGGGAACATTCAATATCATCACTAAAACCCAAAGAACACATGAATTATTCAGTGAGAACACTACTTCAATAACACACCATTCAACCTAGTACAAACGGAAGGCCATAACACAATAATAACACAAGGGAAACACTGTAACAACATGACAATAACACAACAATAAAATCACTGAGTTCCAATAAAAAGACTATTTCGAAAAAATCAAACTTCTGATCATTACCTCGACGACTTTGGAGCACTTATCTTTTCTTCTGTTTGCTTGCGACCCTTCATTTTCGAAAAAATTCAACTTCTGAACTTCGAACGTCCAACGACGAAATGCCTTCCCTCTTGCTTCGAACAATGTAGATCCTCGTGCGCTCGCTGGAACCCTAGCACCGAACTGTGAAAGACGAAACCTCGAGGCGGGGGAATCCGAAACGGGAGAGCTTGCCTCGAAGTACTGCTTTACGACTTCGCGCCCCTTTTTTAATGCAAAAATGATTTCGTAACGCTTTTTGGTTTTGGGTCGGGCCGGGCCACCTCCGCGAAAATTAATTGTAGGACCCGCGTGCCATGTGTCATCGTGTCATTGGCCTCCGCATGACTCTCTACGTTAGGACTCCTGACCAAATACGAGCTCCTTTTTATGTATCATCTCCTATATTATCGAAGGAAAAAAAAAGGTTTATCCTGGGCAAATATAATTTTTTCTCCGAAGATTCTAAAAAACTGTTTTTTTTTTAATTTTTTTCGTTCAAATAGTGCTACTTAAATGTGATACTTTATGCACAGCTTGTTTGCATAGGCTAGTTGGCAAGTATGGTTTTTCCAATTATGTTCTGATCATTCATATCAAATGATGCAGTCTTTCTAAAAATGTGACAATCTAGTTTATCATCATCATCATCATCATCATTATTATTATTCTTTTTTTATTTTATTTTAGACTTGCAAAAAAAAAAAGAATGATTTCTACAATGTGCTTTATTGTATTATTCTCATAAGATTATTTACTTATAGCAATTCATAAAGTTGGTGAACTTTATGGTTTTATTATTGGATGCCAATCAAACATTCTTGTCACCCTTATATGGCCATATCACCTGCATGGTGCTTATACTTTAGTCACCTAAAAGTTTTATTTTATTATTATTTTTTTTTAATTTTGAAACTCGTCCTTGATTTATTTTTGTCTTTCAAACCACCCACATTGGATGATTTTTTAATACAACACATTCACTCCCTTCCCCACGCTTGCTACCCTGTTTTGTTGAAACTCGATCCAGTGAGATCTTGTCATGAAGTTATCTTTTTCTTCACATGCTAGTGATCCCATCCTAACTATATTCCACCACGAAGTTCTCTTTTCCTTCGTATGTTGGTGATCCTTTATTAGTGAATTTCCATTGTCATGTCTATTGATCATGTCTCAACAAGCTCTCGTTTTGATGTTTTTGTCTCTTTCACATGCCATCAAGCCATTGATACCTACCCCAACGAGGTCCCATCAGGTCATCACAATGTCCACATCTTCTTTACAGATTATCGGGATCATTGATGCTTGACCTAGCGAGCTCTGATCAAGATGATCCCCACCCCAACGATCTTTTATTGCAATTTCCTCTGAGGTTAGTGTATTTTTTTCTTTTTATTTTTAACATTTATTAGTTCTTACTAAACACTGGTCACACAAAAAAAATCCTCAATTCAAATACTATTCATTTAGTTTACATTGTATTTGAAATGCTTCTGAATTCCAAATAATTGAAGCCAAGCAACCATACAAGAAGAGTGTTGTCTACAACCAAACTTGTATCACAAGGAGAAGTTCTTAACCTATCACATTAAGACTTGGATGATTGTTTCAAATTATAATGCTTTCTTCAATTAAAAAACCAAATTAGGTTGCTCATGTAACACCAAAACGAAAGAAAATTAATAATTTTTATAAAGCAGTTAATTATATATATGAATATATTATTATTTTTACATCAATGGTTCCATAATAAAATATTCTAAAGCTTGACACCGTTATATATGAAATTATCTTCTTATGATATTAATTTTTAAACGTCACTTTTGGATAATTACCATTGTGATTTTAAAAAAAATGCTACTTTGAAATTTATTATAACAAAAGTCTTGTCATGTTTCTCTTCGTATATTATATTATGATGACAAGTGCCCATGCCAAATTTATGGTAGTATTTAATTATTTAAGTGTATGATTTAGATTATGACTTGTTTCATTTGGAAGTGTAGAAATATGGGGTAGAGTGTTTTGGTAATTATACTACTCATTTAAACACGTGGCTTGATTTTCTTCTAAAAAACATGAATTATGGAGATGTCATGAGTCCAAATAGAGAAAAAAAGAAGGAAGGACCATGATGGGGGATGATATTGTGTTAGTAGCCTCATGAAGATCCAATCTAGTGGGAGCAAAACACCCCATAAATGGGATTTTTCTCAATCACGTAGGTAGCTTAGTGCCAATGTGGTTGTGGGGAGCTNCGATATTGTGTTAGTAGCCTCATGAAGATCCAATTTAGTGGGTGCAAAACACCCCATAAATGGGATTTTTCTCAATCACGTAGGTAGCTTAGTGCCAATGTGGTTGTGGGGAGCTCACTCACATAATGGAAATCTTTCCTTTCATACAAACACCTTGACACCTATGTGGGGCAGGTCCAAAACACTTATAAATAGGGTATTTTGTCTATTTTTTTTGTTTTTTATGTACCGCTTGGTCCATAATTAGTTGATATAATCTGTTAAAGTTTTGCTTAATTTTTTTTTTTACATGATCAACATTTATATTTATTTTACAATATTTATGATAACAAAATTTTAAAAATTGAAGCTATAGGTATAATATTTTTTTGTTAATTATGTTGCATAATTTTTTTGGGGGATTTACATACATAGCACATAATTCTTATGTATTTGCTTTTCTAACACCTAAATTGTAACATTTATATAACCTTCAAAATTTTAAAATCACATAAAAAATGCAACTAAGGTCAACTTTTAAAATGAAATATACCTTCTAATGTTATGTTCTGATATGATCATAACTTTAAATTATTATATAAATACATATCTAAAGTTTGTATGATATGTATGCAAATTTCCCTAACTTTTTTTAGTCACTAGCTCACATCTATAAAAAAAATTATATATAGAAATTATTTAATCAGTCATAATAGAAAATAGTATGTGCTATTTTTTTTATTATTTCTTATTTAAAAAATTTAATTCAATTTATTGTTAGTTACATTGCTAAATTTTTTAAATGTATACCTCAATTTAAAAAAGGATCCTGCGTTGAATTAACACACACGCGCGCGCGCACACACACACACACATATATATATATATATATATATATATATATATATATATATATATATATATAT
>JXCR01132585.1:5369-18452 GCA_002079205.1 Phalaenopsis hybrid cultivar
TTTTATTCAATTTCTTGAGTAAATTTAGCTTATGGAATTACTCTTTTTCCCACAATGAACGGTGTGTTTGGGGTGGCTCTGTCGCACTGCAGATTTTTCTTTTTGATAAAACTACGTTTTATCTGCGTTCTCAAAAAGTTGCAGTTGAAAATTGTGTTTTTCCACTTGACCTGGCTACCTACGATGACAACTAAAAAGTTATAGTCTGATTTTTTTTCAAAAAAAAAAATGCAATAGTCACCGTAGCTTTTTGAACAACAATTTTTTTAACATTTTCACATTTGTTTCTTTAGNTGTTTTATTTGTGTTCTCAAAAAGTTGCAGTTGAAAATTTTATTTTTCCACTTGACCTGGCTACCTACGATGACAACTAAAAAGTTATAGTCTGATTTTTTTCAAAAAAAATGCAATAGTCACCGTAGCTTTTTGAACAACAATTTTTTTAACATTTTCACATTTGTTTCTTTAGACAGCTACAACTATCCCAAACAGACCCGAAGTAATACATTATATCACATTTCTACTGCTATTGAAATTGTTGGTTCCTAGCATTACACACCATTATATCAAAATGAAAACTAAATATAGAATTTGACCTAATCAATATGGTGTATTAAACTTATGTTCATCGAATTTAAAAATTATCACTTTTTGCTTGGAAAAGTCAATTGATAAAAAAGTTCTTCCACTAATATTTAAGGATATCATAGCATTACATACATGAAGTTTGTATCAAAAAAGTGATTTTCATTGAGTAGAAGCATAATGCATGCACACGTAGTTGTGTGCATGTATGTGTGTGTGTGTTGGTGGCAATGATGACAACCAACCTCTCTTATTCCATTTCAATTTATGAACCTTTCCACAGGTGTTGACGTCCTCATGACAATCTTTTAATATTCTAGAGAAATTTATGTACATGACACACAATTCTTATGTATTTACAAATCAAGCAACCAAAGTTTGGTATTTACATTTATAAAGCCTAGATGTTATAAACCTTTGTATGAAAATGTGCATTGAGGTTAACTTTGACATCTTGAGAATCACACCATATAATGTTTTTAAATAAATTTTCTTAAGAGCTCGACATACATACCATTTTGGAGGATATAGACATTGACGACTAAAATCATAGGTAAATGATATATCATTACAAGATCCATCCAATCAAGCATGAATTTTGATATAACTTTTAAATAGAACATTCAATCTCTAATTTTAGCAAATTTATAATTAAATTAAACATCTTGATGAGATAAATATAANTCTTCTCAAAACCTCAAGTTCTCTCGTAAGCTTCTTCCTTTTCATGTGAGTGGTGATGCTCTATTTATAGTATTTTGAGTGCAATTAATGCAGAAATATGAACCATTTTGATCGGATGGTCTAGAGAGTTTCCTTTGATCAGATGACGTTTGATGAACATTTGAGTGCCTAACGATGTCGGAATTGAAAATCTTGAGCTCGTTGGATTCGTCTTGTCGAGATGCTCTATTCGACAATGAACTCGCTAGATTCGACATCCGTTTGACCTTTCAAATGTTTTCAGAAATCCTCTAATAGTGGTTTAATGATTTGATTCGGCTTGATTTGACTCAGATTGGGCTGACTTTCATATCATTAGGTCCGTCTCATCGAACTGATTAGTTTGATTATAAGTTTGCTGAAATCGGAGCTCTGGATGACTCTTCATCAAAGTTTGAATGTTTCTTGTTAAAAAAATTACACCGATATTCGTGTTGGATGATGAAAATTTGTTGGCGGAGTATCAATATTAATTCACTCAAATGAATTACATCAGCATATATTGATGAGAGCAATTTTCTTATAAACTTTTTTGGCCTAAAATTAGTTATAAATGGCATTTTCATACATACCACTCAATATTTATTTTATTAGATATCTAGCACCCAAACTTTGCTTTCTATATTATATCACCCAAGTCTTTTATGTCACTATTTTAATCTTTTGAGTGAAATACACATTTGAGTGAAATACACATTTACATATAGGGCTGTAAATTAGCCGAGCTCGATTGAGATAATGCTCGGCTCGTGTTTGGCTCGTTCGAAATTGCTCGTGTTCGGAATCAGAACGTGAACAATGTTCGTGTTTGGCTCGAAATTGACTCGTTAAAATTAAACTGAAAAAATAGATGTAGAGTGCTGAATTCAATCCTGGACCAAATNCACTATTTTTAAATCTATAATAATTACATAAGTCCAAACTTGAGTGAATTAGTTTGTAACCCTATCTTTTTTAATTGAGTAAGAGTATCAAGCTTTATAATTTTACTTGTATAGTGGATCAATTCATTTGGGCTAAGCCCCGTAATTTTTTAAAAAAAAAAAAAATTTACATAAAATTTTGGTGTATATTGTAATTTTTTTCTTTTATATCTCTATTTGTGTAAAAAATCTTCGTATAAAATTAAAATGGAAAACTTCAATCGTCTATCACAAATTTGTAAGCACATAACAAATGTGCTGACATTTTTTATGTTAATAATTGAATGATTTATTATTCAACCCAAGCTAAATCTTCAGTTCAACTCAATTTGGCCAATTTAGGGTCAATATGAAATAAATTGAGCAATCATAACATATATTTACTTGTTGCGGCATCTTATATCTCGGTTTATACTTTACTCGAGTCATTTTGGCTTTTTAAGACCTAATACAACTAAATTTAATCTAAATGGTTTTAACTTACTTCTTTTGAATTGCCTTGGAGTTTATTGTTTTTGTCAATATTTGTGTAATGGATTAACCACAAGGAAGGCCAAGGAGAGGGATTCTTAGCATGCTTATCAAGCCCTGTTGTGCTAAGCAAAGCCAACTTGGCTTTGTCTGATTAAATAGTGTGTTCAAACTCTGATACAAGCTATCCAANGTCGAACCCTAGCAACACTTTTCGAAGATCATTACTCTGGCGACGTCCCTCTGTCGTCGTCGGCTCGCGGCTTTGAAGTCCACTATTGATCGCGTCTCATCATCTCTGTTCAAAGCTAACATATCGCATCTAGTCATCTCTTTTGAAGCCGACGAATTGTATCTCGTCGCCTCTGTTCGAAGCCGACAGACCGCATCGCGTCTTCCTCCTTCCTCCTTCCTCCTTCGTCTTCCTCCTCACAGAAGCCAAGATCTCGCGTTCGTGTCGTCGATTGCGGCGGATCTGTGCCAATCGACCTGAAGAAATGGCTTCAGGACGTTCCTACAGCGCCGCCCTCGCCATTGATAACCCCGTCTCCGCCCTCTTTCGAATATGTTTCTGCAACGATACCACGACAATTTTGCTCTTGGCATTGAAACTGAATTTCTCAAAAAAGGTTCCCGTAAAAACGACAAACTTGCAATCTTTTTCACTGAGGCAGAGATCTCCACCCTAGCTGCTCCCTGCCGAATGTTCTTAGTAGGTAAGTTTAACCCTAAACTTGAGTTAATTTGAAAGAACTTTGAGCAAATGAAGCTGAAAGGGGGTTAGAAGATCGATAAATTGGATGGTCGTCACATTCTTATTCAATTATCAAATGACAAAGACTACACTCATTTGTTTGTGAGAAGATTTCTTCAAATAGAAAACCAGATGATGAAGGTTTTAAAATGGACGGTGGATTTTGACCCTCGTACTGAACCTCCTACCATTCTTGTTTGGTTGTGCTTCCCAAGTTTGAAGATCCACCTTTTTTATCAAGAGCTTCTCTTCGCGTTAGCGATGGTATATGGTAAACCCCTCAAAGCTAACAGGTCTACAGTAAATCTAACTCGGCCTTCAGAAGCCAGAATTTTGATAGAAAGGGATATTACTTTACCTTTTTTGGGAGAAATATGAATTGGCACACAACATCAAGAATTTTGGCAGCAAACAAAACTTGAACAGATACCACTTTATTGTACTCACTGTCGTATGTTTGGACATTCTCCTTCTCAATGTTATCAGTTGCATCCGAATTTAAAATCTTCAAGTAAAAACGCTTATGGATTTGCCCCACCTCATACCCGTCCCTCCTCCGCTCCTGAGTGCATTCCACAGACTATTGAAACACTGGTTGACACGATGTCATCTGCCCCTCCCACTACCGGAGACAATACTGCCTCTGTTCTTTTGACTGATATGTTGACAGATGGTTTACTTGGGTCTGATAATCAGGATAGTATTGAATCTCCACATCCCCATGATGCATCAGGTGTTGAAGAGACATGCTTACCACCTCTTCAGAATCAGAATGTTGTTACTGTTAGTCAGGAGTTGGGGGCTCATTCTCTCCTACATGCCCAACAATCTGTTGATCACACCGATCAGTTGAGCCAGTCCTCGGATGAGGAATGGCAGGTATACACATCTAGAAAAAAAAGAAGAATGGAGGCACACCCCAGCTTGGGAACTTAATGGATGATACTCTAGTAACTTCGGGTAATAAACGACACTCAGCAATTTGTTAGTTGTCTCCGCTCCTAGAACCAGAGGTAGAGGCAAGACCAATATGGCTCGTGCCTAGCAGCTTATTTCCTGCAAGTTTTGTTTTTCTTGTGTTTTATTTATGTTTCATTCATTTAGGATGCTAGTGTTTGATGTATCTTATGAGTAGGACATCTTTTTTTGGGTCATCTCATACAATTTTTATGTATCTTTTCTACTTCAATAAAATTAGTCTTTGGGCATTTATATAAAAAAAATATATACACAACATTTATATAAAAAAAATATTCTAATTAAAATAATTCATTGTGATGCATCTTGATTATAGAAACTAGCCTCCTATGTTAGCCAATGATATCAAAGAGCGCCTAGCTATAGCCTATAGTGATATTTATTTTTAAAAATATTTAAAATTTCTAAATCATTTAAACATTCTTTAGAGTATTTTAAAAAATAAATTAGTTTATTTAAAAGTTTTAGATGAAAAATAAGTGAAATATAAATATTTAAAAAAATAAATTGGGGTTTTACCTACATGGCACTCCGAGCACAATAATTTACATATTTCACGTCTAAAACCTTATTATTTCACTTAACGCCTATCTCATCTGATTTAGAGGCAATGAGAGGCCTAATTTTTCTATACGGACTCCTGACGTAGTTCTACGTGTCGTAGATGTTATTCTCGAGTTATATTCAGGTTATTTTTAGGTTATTTCATTATTGAAAATAACTCAGAAATAGCCTGAAAATAACTCCAGAATAACTTCCGTTGCACGTAGAGCTACGTCAGGAGTCTGCACAGAAAATGCACTCCAATAAAAGAGCTCTGGATGTTCGCATCAAGAAGCAAGCGATCCAAATTTCCTTCGTACGTCCGAAGGGTAGAGGTAAGTTGTATTTGGACAACTGTTGCGACCCACCAGAGATCTTTTTTTTTTTTCTTTACTGTTTTCTGGTGGTTTGCAGGCGTCCGGACTCCTAACACAATATTTTTTTCTCAACTCAAAAAGAGTGACCGGATTCACTGTCAAAGAGTAAAATAGCTTCTATGGCAGGGAAGATGGGCAGAAATTATTACAATAAGAAAAAGTTAAGAAAACGGTGCTGAAAAAATGAAAATCAGAGAGGAGGCGTATGAGTGATTGGTAATGGTGGAGAGTGGGGCTGTCGGGATGATCCGTTGCTTGTAAACAATTCGTGTTCGGCTCGTTACGATGCTTGTGTCGTATTCGTTTGCTAAGCAAGCCGAATACGAATAATTTTTTGTGCTTGATATACAAACAAACTGAACACAAATAAAGATTTGTTCATTTGTGTTCGGCTCGTTTTGACACAAAATAATTAAATTATATATATAATTGATATGCAGTGTTATTAAATAATTTAATTNTGTTATTAAAGAGGCTTGTGAGGGGCAGTTTAGAGACGAACGAGTGAATAGGTCCGGATGTTTTTTGAGTGTGCGAATAGTGTCGGATGGATGAGCAAAGGATCGTTCCGTATACGGCCTCCTACCCTTCCGTACTGCGCCGGAACCTTTGCACCCATTAATTTTTGTCTGGCCCACTCGTAGTTGTATGGTTGCCATGCTTTGCCCAACTGCAGATCTTGAATGGCGTGTTTGCTAATAATAGCATTAAGAAAAAATAGAAGAATAATAATAATAATATTATGATTATTATTATTATTATTATTATTATTATTTAAGAAAACTAAATACTTGAACGTATGGGTGTAAAAAGAGTCGAGCTTGAGCGAGCTCAAGGCTTAATTCGTGTTCGACTCATTTATACATTGAAAAAAAAAATTTATTCACATTTGGGATGTTTGCTTAGCGAGCCGAACCATGAGTTATTTTGATAGTTTCATTCACGTAGCAGTAGGATGTTAAGAATATGAGCGAGATTTAAATGTTATTATTTATATAAAATTATATATATCTAAATAAAATTTAATATATTTTTAATATATTTTTGAAATTTTAATTTTTCATAAATCATTGTAGCCATGTGGNGTTGAGCAATCAGAACATATAATTACTTATTGCGGCATCTTATATCTCGGTTTATACTTTACTCGAGTCATTTTGGCTTTTTAAGACCTAATACAACTAAATTTAATCTAAATGGTTTTAACTTACTTCTTCTGAATTGCCTTGGAGTTTATTGTTTTTGTCAATATTTGTGTAATGGATTAACTACAAGGAAGGCCAAGGAGAGGGATTCTTAGCATCGTTATCAAGCCCTATTGTGCTAAGCAAAGCCAACTTGGCTTTGTCTGATTAAATAGTGTGTTCAAACTCTGATACAACTATCCAAATATTTGTAGATTTGATTGCCATGATGAATCTTAGTCTTAAGAATGATCATATCATTCAATTTCTTAATATATCTTAGGTCGTAAGTCTCCTCAGGTCACCGGTTTGAAATCTTCTCTGACCAGTTTATCAGTAGTGTGGGTGGTCCTCGAATAGTTATGCACATAAAGATGATTGGACGCTCATATAATAGCATCCGACCATCCTTTAAATATATATAGCACAA
The DNA here is from genome assembly GCA_002079205.1 of Phalaenopsis hybrid cultivar. Taxonomy (NCBI): domain Eukaryota; kingdom Viridiplantae; phylum Streptophyta; class Magnoliopsida; order Asparagales; family Orchidaceae; genus Phalaenopsis; species Phalaenopsis hybrid cultivar. The sequence continues at coordinate 12,338 of JXCR01132585.1, forward strand.
TTTTAATACATCGTAGAGACAACTTCTCAATGCCCTCATTTGTAGAACTTATTTGATTGATCACGGGNTCGATTCCGAACACGAACAATTTTGAACGAGCCAAACACGAGCCGAGCATTATCTCAATCGAGCTCGGCTCATTTACAGCCCTATATGTAAACGTGTATTTCACTCAAATGTGTATTTCACTCAAAAGATTAAAATAGTGACATAAAAGACTTGGGTGATATAATATAGAAAGCAAAGTTTGGGTGCTAGATATCTAATAACATAAATATTGAGTGGTATGTATGAAAATGCCATTTATTACTAATTTTAGGCGCTCTCATCAATATATGCTGATGTAATTCATTTGAGTGAATTAATATTGATACTCCGCCAACAAATTTTCATCATCTAGCACGAATTTCGGTGCAATTTTTTGAACAAGAAACATTCAAACTTTGATGAAGAGTCATCCAGAGCTCTGATTTTAGCAAACTTATAATCAAACTAATCAGTTCGATGAGACGGACCTAATGATATGAAAGTCAGCCCAATCTGAGTCAAATCAAGTCGAATCAAATCATTAAACCACTATTAGAAGATTTCTGAAAACATTTGAAAGATCAAACGGATGTCGAATCTAGCGAGTTCATTGTCGAATAGAGCATCTCGACAAGACGAATCCAACGAGCTCAAGATTTCTCAATTTCGACATCGTTAGGCACTCAAATGTTCATCAAACGTCATCTGATCAAAGGAAGCTCTCTAGATCATCCGATCAAAATGGTTCATATTTCTGCATTAATTGCACTCAAAACACTATAAATAGAGCATCACCACTCACATGAAAAGGAAGAGGCTTACGAGAGAACTTGAGGCTTTGAGAAGGAGCTCAAGGGCAATCTTCACTGCAAATAGCACTTCCTCAACGCCCTTCATTGTACTGGAGTTCCTCTTTAACCAAATCAAGAAGCTGGTCTCTTCAAGGCTCCATACATAGGTTATTTTACAAGCTCACATGGAAAACACCCCCGCTGAGGGGCAAAAGATTCAAAAGCAACAACTGACAAGTTGTCAAACATTTTTTCTTGAGTATGACTGCAATCATATTTCCAAGAAAACATACGGTCCATTGCAACCAACACCCCCAATCTCGAGAAATGCAGAGCATCTCTGACACCTCATTATGAGATTACTCAATTCCAGGGGGACTCAATTCAACCTCTTCCATTACAGGCTACAATCGTCAAGCAAAGACTTCGACGTATAGCCTCGGATAGGTCAAAAATCCTTAGTGGATTTCTTTCAACCTCTTTCATAACAGGTTACGGTCGTCAAGCAAAAACTTCAACCAACAACCTAGGATAGGTCAACCATCATAAGTGGATTTCATATGACTTTGTTCAATACGAGTTAAAACTGTCGAGCATCTCCAGTTGTACAACTCAGAATTGATCTTACATTCTTAATGAATTTTTTCTTTCAACCATGCCTCTGGAAATCCTCCGAGAGGAGAGTCTCGATGGGAAGCTAGTAGTGGATAGAGTCCTTAGTAAAAAGACTCTACAAGAGCAAGTGGTTAATTGGGTCTCCACTCAAAGCTCCTATAAGGAATAAGTCTGAGAGGGTACAACTTCAGAGGGTGCTCGTCTTAAAGGAATTTTGCACGGTTACGATGCCACAACAGTCGTGAAAGCGACAAAGAAATGTATTATCATCATCTACAAATGTTACATCAGATGATTAAAAAGACTACAAATACCAACATATATTTGTATAAGGGCTATAACAGATCAGCTCATCTTCGAGCAGAGTCGGCACCGCAGCTCTGCACCGTAACTCGACACCCATTGTGGCATCACAACTCTTCACCGGAGCTCTGCACCGTAACTCTGCCACAACTCTTTGTCGCAACTCAGCGTCGCAACTATTCCACACATATTTGCACTGCAACTCAGCACCGTAACTCAGCACCACATATCTTTGTCGTTGCTCTGCTCCGCAACACTGCACCGCAACTCGACACTAATACTTCGCCGCAACTCGGCACTGCAACTCTTTGTCACGACTCAGTGCCACAACTCTTTACCGCAACTTGACACCACAATTTTGCACCGCAACACTGCGCCACAACTCGACACTGGAACTATTCGTCGCAACTCGACACTGCAACTCTTCTTCACAACTTGGCATCGCATCAGTTTAACGCTGCAACGCCTCGCCCCCACGCACCGCCGCAACGCGCCCTGTCGCTGTGACACCCTGTCATAATGCTTAGCTGCAACCCGTCGCCGCGACGCATCGCTACGACACAATGTCGCAAAGCGTTGCTTCGCCGCAACGCCCCACCGTCATGCGTCGCCGCGACGCACCACTGCAACGCGCCACCACAATAAGTCAAGTCACTGCGACGCCCCGTCACGACGTCTCTCCGTGAAGCACCACCGCAACGAGTCACGTCACTACGACGCCCTGCCGCAACGCGTCGTCGCGATGTCTCGCCGCCAAGCACCACCCAACACCTCACGGCGACTCTAGCTCCCTCACCTTTAGGCCTATTTATAGGCTCCAAAATTGCCTTTGTCATTAATGCACATTAATATATAAGTAGAAGCATTAAATCTTTATTTTAAAAAAAAATCATTTCATATTCATTTTACTTTGGTCTTTCAAATTCTGCATTTATGATTGAAATTGATTAAAATCTTTAAAATTAAAAAAAAAACAGCAGCAGTTCATAAAAAAAAACAAATTTTACCATTTTAATAATCAGCTTAATTTTTACTGNAAAACAGCAGCAGTTCATAAAAAAAAACAAATTTTACCATTTTAATAATCAGCTTAATTTTTTTCTGCTCAAATTCAGATTAACCCTTCGAATTCACAGCTCGTTGTCACCTCCCAAAAGAGCTTTTAGGGGTGGTGGGCAGCCCAAGACTTAAATATTGATTTTCGGCCCTACACCTAGCCGATGTGGGACTTTTTGTCTGTGACATTCTCCTCCACCCAATCATGTGACGCACTCGTCACGTATCGGTTCCACTGAGGGTGTCACTGGACCATGGAGAGTCCACACACCTAGCAGCCAGTAATCTGCTGTGATACCACTTGTCACCTCACAAAAGAGCTCTTAAAGGTGATGAGCAGCCCATGACTTAAATACTGATTTTCGACCCTACACCTAGCCGATGTGGGACTTTTTGTCCGTGACATCGCGCTTCAGGTTCCGGACCGGTCAAGGGTTTGGCCCGCCTGGTCTCAGACGGTGCAAATTCAGGCTTTCGGGTCGGGTTCGACCCGACTAACAGACCTGGTAAAAAAAAACTTTTCTTTATTTAAGGTGGGACTTGAACCCTCACCACCTACAAATGACAAAAGACACTTACCAATTGAGCTAGGCTCAGCTTACTTGATTGTTAAGGATAAATATTATTCTTATTTACATACTGATAGAATAATATATATATATCTAATTTTTTTATGCCTTCATGAAAAGTCTATGTTTCTTAATATTTTCGAACGAAAAAAAAAAATGGTTTCGCCCAAAAATAGGGGGAAACTGATAAGCCACCAACAAAATTTCATCATTCAGCACGAATTTCGGTGCAATTTTTTGAACAAGAAACATTCAAACTTCGATTAAGAGTCATTCGTATCTCTGATTTCAACAAACTTATAATCAAACTAATCGGCATGATGAGACAGACCTGCTGATATGAAAGTCAGTCAAATCAAGCCCGGATCAAATCATTAAACCACTATTGGAGGATTTTCGGGAGCATTTGAAAGGTCAAACGGATGTCGAATCTAGCGAGTTCATTATCGAATTGAGCGTCTCGACATGACAAATTCAACGAGCTCAAGATTGCTCAATTCCAGCATCGTTAAGACACTCAAATATTCATCAAATGTCATATGATCAAAGGAAGCTTTATGGACTGTCCGGTCAAAATGGTTCATATTCCTGCATTAATTGCACTCAAAACACTATAAATAGAGCATCACCCCTCACATGAAAAGGAAGAGGCTTAAGAGAGAACTTGAGGCTTTGAGAAGGAGCTCAAGTCCAAGATCATCCTCGCCATCGTCGATCGTCGTCGATCACCACTGACCGTCGACAACCACCACTGACCTCTGTCGACCACCGCCGGCCACCGTTGATCGTCGTCAATCACCGCTGAACTCTGTCGACTACCGCCGACCATCATTGATTGTCATCAGCCACCTCTAACCTCCGTCGATCACTGCCGACCGTCATCGATTATAGTCAACTACCGTCAATCACCACCGACCTCCATCAACCACCGCTGACTAGACGTTGTCAGTCGACGTTGTAACTTGCAAAGCTAGTAAACAATTTCCCGTTTGTGGAACAAGGAGCATCTGTAATCATTAACTTATAGTGGATTCTTATAACTCGGTCAGACCCCGTTGTTTTTTCCATTTACGGGTTTTCCACGTAAAAACTTCTTGTGTTATCACAACTTGATTCATTTTCATCTGAGTGTGTGATGAATCCTCGCGCAACGCTAAGACAATAATTCATTACTCTACTGCCGCAAATTTTATAGCACACATCAAATATAATATAGAAAATATTACATACATACTGCATAATTTCTATATATTTATAGATCTAATTTTTGTTATTATTAAATCAGCTATTTTGTTAAATTATTNGTTTCTTTCAACCTCTTTCATAACAGGTTACGGCCGTCAAGCAAAAACTTCAACCAACAACCTAGGATAGGTCAACCATCCTAAGTGGATTTCATATGACTTTGTTCAATACGAGTTAAAACTGTCGAGCATCTCCGGTTGTACAACTCAGAATTGATCTTACATTCTTAATGAATTTTTTCTTTCAACCATGCCTCTGGAAATCCTCCGGGAGGAGAGTCTCGATGGGAAGCTAGTAGTGGATAGAGTCCTTAGTAAAAAGACTCCACAAGAGCAAGTGGTTAATTGGGTCTCCACTCAAAGCTCCTATAAGGAATAAGTCTGAGAGGGTACAACTTCAGAGGGTGCTCGTCTTAAAGGAATTTTGCACGGTTACGATGCCACAACAGTCGTGAAAGCGACAAAGAAATGCATTATCATCATCTACAAATGTTACATCAGATGATTAAAAAGACTACAAATACCAACACATATTTGTATAAGGGCTATAACAGATCAGCTCATCTTCGAGCAGAGTCAGCACCACAGCTCTGCACCGTAACTCGACACCCATTGTGGCATCACAACTCTTCACCGGAGCTCTGCACCGTAACTCTGCCACAACTCTTTATCGCAACTCAGCGTCGCAACTATTCCACGCATATTTGCACTGCAACTCAGCACCGTAACTCAGCACCACATATCTTTGGCGTTGCTCTGCTCCGCAACACTGCACCGCAACTCGACACCACAGCTCTGTACAACAACTCGACACTAATACTTCGCCGCAACTCGGCACTGCAACTCTTTGTCACGACTCAGCGCCACAACTCTTTACCGCAACTTGACACCACAATTTTGCACCGCAACACTGCGCCTCAACTCGACACTGGAACTATTCGTCGCAACTCGACACTGCAACTCTTCTTCACAACTTGGCATCGCATCAGTTTAACGCTGCAACGCCTCGCCCCCACGCACCGCCGCAACGCGCCCTGTCGCTGTGACACCCCGTCGTAATGCTCAGCTGCAACCCGTCGCCGCGACGCATCGCTACGACACAATGTCGCAAAGCATCGCTTTGCCGCAACGCCCCACCGTCATGCGTCGCTGCGACGCACCACCGCAACTCGCCACCACAATAAGTCAAGTCACTGAGACGCCCCATCGCGACGTCTCGCCGTGAAGCACCACCGCAACGAGTCACGTCACTACGACGCCCTGCCGCAACGCGTCGTCGCGATGTCTCGCCACCAAGCACCACCCAACACCTCACGGCGACTCTAGCTCCCTCACCTTTAGGCCTATTTATAGGCTCCAAAATTGCCTTTGTCATTAATGCACATTAATATATAAGTAGAAGCATTAAATGTTTATTTTAAAAAAAAATCATTTCATATTCATTTTACTTTGGTCTTTCAAATTCTGCATTTATGATTGAAATTGATTAAAATCTTTAAAATTAAAAAAA